>BLKR01002887.1:0-172337 GCA_011170035.1 Teleogryllus occipitalis
ATCAATTGATCACCAGAGCCACAGAAGCTGGTATGAAGAAATAACTGCGGCAAAAGAGACAGAATGCCGACCTGGGTGGCCGAGATGGCTAAGAGCGTGTACCGACTCAGCGCTTCGGTCCGAAGGGTCGCGAGTTGGAGTTCCGCCTTGGGCATGGCTGTTTGTCCCTTGACTTTGTGTGTGTGTTGTCGCGGAGGGCCTCGCGTTCTGCTGACCCCAGATCAGAGGAGCCCGCAAGTGTTTGTCTAGTGTATGGTCGAATATGCGTCCCATCGGGACGTAAAGGGCAACCGGCTGTCGGCTGGATAAAAGCCCTAGGAAAAAAACAAACATAATCCCTTCGATCCAGGTAAGTTACGCAGGTCCATATCGAAGCAATAACGTAACGTATCAGTAAAAACTAAAAACATTTATAACTAAGTGAAACGTTTATGGAACCCAAATCAAGTTTTTGGCATGGGCATCGCAGTCGTCGGTATTGGTCATGATTTGAGACCGGATTTTTATGTAATTACATATTTTTTGTCTTTGCACTTACCGTTCTCAAACCTGAAATCTTGGCAAATCGTCGCCATCCTAACACAATGCCCAATGTTTTCGTTACATATTTTTACATATTTAAGTACTATATGACATATTTTACATATTTTGCTATTTTCACAAAATATTTTTTAATCTATTAATTTTCTTCAATTTTATTACACATTTTTTATGAAAAGCAGTATTAAAAGAAACAGAATTTTTTACTACAAAAATACTGAGTGCTGTCGACTACATTACGACGCGGTCGGATGTTTTGACAGTCCGGCACTTCTGCTTCAGTTATCTCAGTGACGGGGAGTGCGTGATTGGGATCTTATTCATATTTAGGTGTGAAAAGTATTACTAATATCGCGTTTCGTGACCTTTCACCTTAATTCCGAGAAACTATGACGATCGCTGGTGTGTAACAATTCGATGAGAATGCTGCAAGCTGCAGTAATTGTTTGCTGGTCGTAGATTTCAATTCGAGGGCTTCCATTGCATATACTCTGACTGCTAAACTATGGTACTGGATGAAGCTTTTATTACAGACGGGAAAGTTGTATAGTAACAAACGTGCATCAACTTGTGCTCTTCTAATTATTTTAAAACGTTTGTATTATTTTTAAAATTGGTTCCAGAAATGTTTTGATAAATGTAATTCCGAATTAGATTAATATGTTTTATAATTTTTGTATTTTAATATCACATACTATTTACGGTTTTACATATTTATTACATATTCGTACTGTTTTCATTACATATTTTGACATTTCATTCTACATATTTTCCAGACTCTAGTCATGATGAAAGGGGAATGAATGAGCAGTAAAGGAACCACATGTACGAACAGTCTTCAGAAGTGGTGATGCCAATACGGTTGGAAGTCCAGGCGAAAATCAATTTGCACACAATAGCTTCCGATAACTATCTCTCGCGCCCACTACCTTCTTCCCCGCTTCGTTTGCACTTCTTCCAAGCAAAAAGGTCACACGTTTGTATTATTTTTAAAATTGGTTCCAGAAATGTTTTGATAAATGTAATTCCGAATTAGATTAATATGTTTTATAATTTTTGTATTTTAATATCACATACTATTTACGGTTTTACATATTTATTACATATTCGTACTGTTTTCATTACATATTTTGACATTTCATTCTACATATTTTCCAGACTCTAGTCATGATGAAAGGGGAATGAATGAGCAGTAAAGGAACCACATGTACGAACAGTCTTCAGAAGTGGTGATGCCAATACGGTTGGAAGTCCAGGCGAAAATCAATTTGCACACAATAGCTTCCGATAACTATCTCTCGCGCCCACTACCTTCTTCCCCGCTTCGTTTGCACTTCTTCCAAGCAAAAAGGTCACTTTTAATGGCGAGCGTGTGAGCAGTGCTCGTATGCATATGTAGATTCGGCGCCCGGTTACCGCGTTGCTTTATGCGCCGATGCGCAATAAGAAACTGGTTTCGCGAGGACCCGCGAAGCAGAGAACCTCGTCGATTCTCCTCGCTTATCCTCGGCGTGTTTCGTTCTCGACACCGACGTTTTGACCACAGCGCCTGGACCAACACCAGTAGCGAAGCTTAACCCTAAAGTATTCTGGTTCTCGTTCTTGTTCCTCCTCTTCTTTTTGCTTCATTATCGATGAGAACGAAGGAAAGCAAATTCAGTTATCTGACAGTAGGTTTCTGAAACGTAAGAAGTAAAATTAATTTATATGATTGTATAGGACACATGGGGATGCGTCTTTGATTTCCATACCACAATCAAAACATGAATGTAGTAATGTCTTACGAGAGATCGGGAGAGGTTTTTCAGGGTAGACAAGGCAGGCCAGGCCTCCCGTACATTTCACCGGGTTTTCACAGCAAAGCTTCTAGCTAACCGTAGACTCAAGTGTTCTTTCTTCGATAAGGTTATTCTCTTTTAAAGAAATAGTTTCGAGTGAAGGATGCAAAAGAATCGCATAGTGCCTCCACGAAGATTTTCGCGGACGAAGCACTGCAAGTGAGGCCCATTCCATTCCGGCCTCAGAGCGCCCCATCAGTAAGGCTCACAACTGTTTACACAGTTTTCGTCATAATCTCTGAACGCGGAAGCGTCGCCTAGTAAGAATCATTATCCAGTCCTCGGGACAGATTTCTCCGTTTGTGTTTCGAAGTGTATTCTTCTCATCAGCTGGAGAAGTGCATGAAAGTAGCAACATGGGTGTTTGTGCCATTCAATGACAGAAAATGGTTTTCGAAGCTATGAATACAAAGGGAGGAAAGACAGACACAGTCATGCCTTAAAAAGGATCAGGCGCGGTTTTTCAGGGTAGGCGAGGCTGGCCAGATCTTCCTTACCTTACAATCTCTCGAACTTTCACAGCAAACATTCTTCCTGCTCTGTATTCAGGCCGGTTCTCCGACAGGGTTATTCTTATTTAAAGAAATAGTTTCGAGTGAAGGATGCAGAAGACGCGTGAATTGCATAGCGCCTCCACGAAGATTTTCGCGGACGAAAGCACCGCAAGTGAGGCCCATTCCATCCCGGTCTCAGAGCGCCCGATGGTAAGGCTTACAGCTGTTGACACACAGCTCTCGTCACAATCTCTGAATGAGGAGGTGTTGCATAGTAAGAATTATTGTCCAGTGCTAGGGACAGCTTTCCCCATTTGTGATTCAAATTGAATTCTTCTCATCAGCTTGAGAAGTGCATGTAAGCACGAAACATATTTTTCAACCCTTTAAAAGTATAAGCTGTCTTCAACTGCTTGTTTTAAGTCTTTTTCATTTTGCTGAACAGGTAAGGATAGTTCAAAATCGGAACAAACTAGTGATGCTAAAATATAATACAGACCTTTTTATACTAGCTTCCTAAACTCTTTGGCCTGGGCTAGCTTATCGGTTGTGTCCCACTCTCTTCCTAGCTGCAACCTATCGGTGTCTAAAAGTCATTTTTCCACATTTTCTATTTTTTTCGGTCCATTAATAGTAGAATTGAAATGTGACTTTAATGTTATTATAGAAGAGTAAAACGTGGTCGTATATGCACATTTTCATTGAAAGTCGTGAAGGCGTTCTGGAGAAAATGTCGTTTGAGCATTCCGGAAAATGCGCAAATTTGAGACCATTTCACAGAAAACTTTAGAGTTTTCGAGAAAAATAATTTTAAACTCGTGTGTTCACAACTGAAATAATACATAAAAATGTCCTTAATGTAAATAGTAATAACGTGAGAGATACTTAAAAAATGACGGTGTACTTAAAAAAAAGGAACACATGAAAATGGCATTTTACACGTTATTTAATGAATTTAGCCCTCACAGTATGCACGGTTTAATTTTAAAAAATTGAAGTCATTTTTTAGAAAATCTTGTTTATAAAATTGCCCATATTTCACTTCAAATTAAGTGAAAACCACTTATATTTTTAAAAAAAATGTACATGACATTAATTATAGAACTATTTGTGAAGAACAAATTTCATTGGTAGAGAAAATATCTATCTTCAATAATGTAGTTTTGTGGGGGGTACAAAAAAATCTCAGAACTTTGTAATATTCGAAAATTCACCGTTAACAGTGAAAATTGTACCATAGCAATTTTTATAAGTGTACTTCCTTATATTCTTGCAAAAAATTGAAGACATTTAGAACAACTTTCATTTTTGAGAAAATTTTCATTTCCCAGAGGCGTCATGTGAAGTACTCTCAAAATTTAAAGAAATATCTTCAGAATTGCAGGGATTGGCAATTCAAGAATGCATTTTCGCAAAACTCCTACATATAGTTTATGTGCTAGAGTTGTTCAGAGACAGAGAGACGAATGTTTTTTTAATTTTTTTTAACATTATTAATGTCATATGAATTGTTTTGGAGAAACTTCCTTGAAAAGACAGAGGTAATTGAGAAAATAAACCATTCAAAGCCCCAAAGTAGTGAAAATAGGAAAATCATTTTGAAACTGTTCCAGATAATGAGCTGTAAAATAATTTATAACCTTTCATCACAAAGATTAAATGAACGGATGGTAATTTTTTAATACTTGGTGAAATGGTAATTGTGTTTTAAATAATTGTTCAATTAGTTATTAGTTAATGCTCTTCTAATGTATCTTGAAAAGTTACATGTTATTATTAGATTTGCCTCATGTTGTTACATAGGTGTCTATAACAATTACATGCGTCCACGAGATAGTATCGTAAAGTTGAGCAACTAAATCAAGGTAGAAACTTGATAATATTTTACAACTACTTATGGTTTCAGGACATGCTGCCAAAAAAAGATTTGAGGGAAAGAACACTCTACAAGCAATATAAAATTAAAAACCGATCGGGTCGTTATATATAATCTGGTGCATCGACGTATGTCACGGTACAATTCGGTAGTTTTCGCGGTGAGCATTAGGTTTTCAGTTTGAGTGAGAGGAGTTAGAAGGGGCTGCAATCACTATTGCACGTTTGTGTACGAAGTCGGCGCCGCAAGCACGCACGGGCAATCGAATGTTTCGGAATTCGATATCTGTGGAGGCAGAAGAATTAAAATATCTCTGACCGCGATGTGCGCTAGGCATGTACAACGTTGGTGATTAGGGAAAAGCTACAAGAGCGTAAGTATAAAGGAATTGGCAGGTCCAACTAAAACCACTATCAATCAGTAAAATAAACCGAAAAAATTCATTTATCACGAAGAAAATATCTCATAGTACAAACATAGTTTGTAAAAAATAAAATTGGTAAAGAGTATAAAACAATAAAATTACTACCGACAGGGAAGGATAACTCCGAAGACCGAGCTCCCTGCTTCTGAGGTAGAGGATTCGAAGAAATCGTACGGACAGGCACAGTTGATCTCATCTTCGATACACTTGGAGTTATAGTCAGAGAACGCAGTGTATCGAAATGAACTTCTATTTTTTTCGTTGGACGTGGTAACTAATCGCAATAGCCCAAAATTTCACCTGATGGCTCTTTTAGCGTCACCTAAAAATAACTTCCTTAGAGGACCGCAGTTTGAGAACTTATTTGTAGATAATTTAAATCAAGTAAATTTTGAAATCAAAAAACTTATCATTAGCATTAAAGAAATTAAATTTTGTTGTACTATTCATTATAACTAATTAAACCCATTCGATTACTTCGCACAACAGAAAGACGTAGTCAAATTAGAACAGAAAAGTACCTTTTCTGGTAAGCAAAATCTAAAATCTGAAAAAAGAAATCACTTCATTCAGTAGTTATTTTCCAAGACTAATGAATTGAGAGATTTATAAATTCTGGAATAATATAATCACTACTCACTGTATATTCCGAGTTTCACAAATGATTGATTGCTTCTATTTCCGGGCGCAAAACTACTAACGTCATTAAGTAACTGTAGATCGTTTCTTCCTCGAGAGGTGGCGGTGTACTTTCCCACTGGATAGCGAGATCCGGCGCTATCCATGTGAATATTTTAAAGTGATTTATGTTTATTTCCAATTTCGATACGCAGAATGTTTGTGAAAACTATTCAGCATAATTTAAATGGTTAAGAACAGGTTGGACACCAAATTAGTTCCCACGGTTGCCTTTTTCTGAATTATTTGGGTGTAGAATGATTCTGGCAAAATTCCAGGGGGACGAGAGAAAATTCGAAACTGGAGCAAGTTCTGTTTAGATTTATAAGTGGACCAATGTGATATTTTATCATGTTCCCGTTTTTCGGCCAATTTTTCCATTTTAAACAACACCTCGATCTACTAGTGCGGGGGGACCTTGTTGATCGAGTATGCAAATGAAAACTAGTATAAACGAGACCGATTGCTAATAGCGTTAGTAAATATGTCAATGAGAAGACTCACCTTACTTACAGCATAACGAACGTTCTAGTCGCCTAGTAAATTATAAAATACTATGAAGCAAATATCATGTAGCACATTTCATGTTAAAATAATTCAGTTCTTGAGTGAAGTATTTAGATGTGAATGAAAGAACAGTCTCAATTGCTTATAACAGACTTTGTAGGCGGTTTTCAGACTTCTTTTGTCTCGTATTTATTAAGATGTAAATGAGGTAAGCAATTTTTCTGCAAGCAAGAACGTCATATTTATGAGAGTCGATGATGGTTTGAGCTGGTATACCAATTCCAAAACGAACACGCATACTCTAACAGGTTTATACTTTACGTAAGGGTAGATTGCGATAGCTCAGACGCGGCATTGCCGTTTCATGTATAGGGACGTTCACCGGGGGTTCCTACGGTTCGAGACCCGACTGTTGCGGATTTTCGATACATAGGTGGGTAGAATTCAATCACTGTCTGGAGGAGGCTATTAGCGGACGGCTTCTCTGATATTGTTTTTTCTGATATTTTTTGTGGTTCTCCCGATCAACATCAGGTGAATGCCGGGGCAGTACCTAACAAACGGGCCACGGACTGCGAGCGATCTTTCCTTCATCCTTGTCCCTTCCTCTCAACTTACATCCACAGACAATTACACTGACACACATGTCAGAAGACTAAGCGGAAGGTAGAGTTTGTATTGTCTCGGATGGTGCACCGTTCGGGAAGATATTGACTGAGGGAAATATTTTTCTGTTATGAAAATGACTCCCTCTTCAGTCCTAAAAACTTTGATGAATACCTTCGAATCTTGTATTCTCGACAGATCTTTTTTGGAATAACGTCTCATTTGAAATTATCTAAAGACGGTAGTAACGTTAAAAAAGTATAAAATTTTTTGCGTAAGTAAGTTTACTCCTTTTATAAATTTGGATATGATTGTTCTTATCTAAGTAATAAAATAAAACATTTTATCTTCCACGTATACGACCGTCTAACGTAAGGCTTTTATCACGTTCCCAGAGATAAACTAGAACATGAATTTGCATTAACACTTACAAATAGTCTATAAATTCACATCAGAGAAAATTTGCTTTTTATCTTGTAAAATTATCGCTAACTTTAAATTGTCTTTTATCTTAACCCCATAACAATCCCATCGAATCTTTAGAACTAGTTACGAGCCACAAAGTAAATTCTCTTCTCTACAAACCGGTTCTTTAGACTATTCAATTTATTTGTCACAATATTGAATTACGTTTCGCGTGTAAGAAGCAAAATAACGTAAGATGTACAAAATATGAAAATCAAATAGATCCAGAAGAATTAATAATATTGTGATTTATTGTTTTATTTAGACGCTTCGCGCGTATTTGGCAGTATTAACTGATCTTACAATATTAGTAAAGCAAGACAAAGAAATCCTCGACGTGCAGGCTCCATCTCAGAAATCGTTCGTGCATCGCTAAAGCGAGTGCATACCCGACTAAACCAATGTTATTACGATAGATCTTTTTCTGATCATAATTTACGAAAAATGTGGGTGATTAGTCAGTTTGAGTCTACGAAAATGCGTAATTTTAGTTTATATTCAGAATTTTATGAGTACAATGAATTCTAGTTTATAATAAACTGGGCGAATGTAGTAAATAGTGCGCGAATGTTTTATATAGGAAAATATACAAAATATAGCAAAAAGGGCTTTATATGTAACAACAGCAATCTATATTCCACTCTAACGATTGGATTCATTTAGATACCTCTGACAAGAAATATGGTTTAGATATGCACCAGGCAAAATGTTTTTTATTACATTATGATCAACATAGTATTCAATCTCATCAACAAAATAAAATGCATGACTTATTAAGTATCATTTGCATTATGAAAATGATTTTCAGGAGGATTGTAAAACTTACAAAACTCGACTTCATAGTATATAGTATTCTGTTGAAATCTATTTTGAAAATTTTCACATATTTATGTTGTAACTTTTTGTTATCCTGCGGAGGTGAGCTTATATATTTTCAGACATTCATACGTCCGTTGTCTCCTCTCTTCTGTACAGCACACCATAAGAAATGTTTATATGTATTTATAAATAACTTAATAAATAACGTAAGTGCAAATCATATTCACTTATTCGAAGTAAAAGTGTTAATAGGGAAACAAGGGAATGACAGTGATCCAGACTCGAAGCACAAAGTGAAAGAAGTGTGGTAGTTAAAACACAAATGAATTTTACTAATATTTAATAATTTATAATGTATTAATAATTTATAATAAAAACTGAGATTTTTTCAGAGCCTCCGCAAACTTCTTGGGATGAGGAACGGACAAAGAAGAGGAGGGAACGATTGCGCGCGGTCCGTGGCCCGTTTGTTAGGATACTTCTCCAGCATTCGTCTGGTGTTATTCGGAGAAACCACGGAAAACTACCGTTAAGACCAGTTGGGCTGTAGAATCCTCCTCCAGATAGCGGTTGAATTCGACTCAACTATCTAACTAGTGTCGAATATCCTGCCACTGTCGGGACTCGAAACCTAGAATCTCCCGGTCAGAGGCACGGCAGTGACATCAGACCAAGAAAAATGGACATTCTAGCGACATTATTCAATACGATGTTTTGGAACATGAAGTTTGAAACTCTCGCATTCATACAACCTCTGAAATACAACTCATTGATAATATATTGATGTACAACTCATTGAAATCAAGTTATGGTTCAACACTCTAACTTCTCACCCAGAGGTGAAGACTGGATATCCTTAGAAACACACCGTCCCGCACCCAATACAATAATACACCCACCAGCCACCTCGGTCATTCCAACACGATGCAACATGATGCAGCCTCACCTAATGTGAGATATCGACATACGAGCCACCCCAACCAACATGACCTTTTGTCAAACACGAAGTTTGCAACTCACGAGTTCCCATTCCCAAAGACGGGTTGAGACCAAGTTATGGCACAACATTCTAACTCCTCACCCGGAGGGAAAGAATGGACATCCTAAGCACCAGCCCATCCTTCACCCAACACGTTAATACTCGCACGTTGCCGCACCCCCCCCCCCCAACCAATCACCGCGCGCACCCCAGCGCGATGCGGCGGCGCACTGCGGCACTAGCGAAGCCCGCGAGTCCTTGGATCGCGCCAAGACCAAGACCGAGACGATTATCTGGCGCTGTAAATACCGCCTGTCCGGGCGCACAGCCTGCTCTATGACTCACTCCACCACCACCGTCGCCGCCGGGGCTCGAACGCGGGGCTCGGCTCGGACCACGGCCCGCGGCGCACACTTGTCCAACCGCATAAAACGCGCATAAAAGCAAAAAGGAAAACAAACAAAGATTTGGCAACTAATGATGATGATATTAATAATAATATTAATATTGATAGTAATATTAATATTAATAATAATAATAACAATAATAATAATAACGATGATGAAAACGGTTTAACAGCGCTTCAACGTAAGTGTATATGTGTGTGTGTGTGTGTGAAATTATCTTATGAACATACCTCTACTGTGAAAATAGCTAAAATATTTTTTTAATATAAAACATGTAAACAATGATGTCCAATCATGCTTAAGTGAAAGGTCTGGCTAAATTGGTGTCATGTTAACACTATTAAATCGTGGTCAATAAAAATACTAATATCAATAGCTACCATAATCCTCCTCATTCAGATTAGGACATATATTCCATTTTCCCCTTTCGAGCTAAAAAGCTCGCACAGAGAATTCGTTGTTTCCAAAAATACCCAAAGAGAGGACAAGGTGATGCCTTTGCCAGCCGTCTCTTACTTTACCACAGTGCTGCTTCACAGGAAGATATGTTCTGTATTTACCGCAGACCTGGGATTGGTAACACAAATATCGCAAGAAGTTGTAGCGACTGTCCCAAAGGAATGCAAGACTTGGCCGTCCTCGCGACTAGTATTACGAGCTGAGGAAGCTCAAGGTTTTATCGAGTTCATGATCCTATTGACTTTAAATTCCGAGAACTGTCCTAATAACCAATCAGTGAGGCTAGAACGTTTCATGAAAAAAGTGGCTATCAAAGCTTGGTAGGCACCGTAACGATGTCTATATTTGCCTTCGTATGTCTAATCACTCTGCAAAATTTAATTTTCAATGAATGCGTTCATTTGTGGTGCGTCGGATCAAAATGTATTAACTCTATTTTTCATTTACATTTAGTTTGAAGTGCAACATTAGTATTTAAAATTTCTAAAAGTACGCTAAAGATATGCCTAATATTAAGTTATATTCAAAACTGAAAAATATAATAAAAAGAAAATATTAATTTCAGTGACACGATCGCTTCAAGTCTAATTAGGGTTTGCCTTGAAATTAATACCGTATACACATTGTGATATTGCTTCTTATGCAGTATTTGAAGTTAGGTATCCACTGGTGGGTTTATTTAATGGAAAAATAATATTACCATGCTGTGAACTCTCAATGAAATACAGTAATGTTCCCTTAACTTAAATTTGTAATAAAGATTCATAACTTTGTTAATGTAATCATCTTAGAAGAACATAATACCCCTAAATGGAACAAAATTGCATGAAAAATTATAAATATTCATATTTAATTTTTGCTAGTAGCGATGACAGTAGAAATTTGGGTTCTTTCCAAAAACAGGTTTTTGGAGATTTTGAGTTTTTAAAGAAACTTCACAATATTGTGGGCTGTGGATTCGAATTTGTGGAAAACTTTACAACATGAGGGCTTCAATTTGATTTCGCCATTGAACTAGTAATTTAAGACATTATTCTTTAGTATGATTTTAGTTCAAATGCCTCACTGAGATGCCTGAACTGATGGATAGAAAATTGCAATATGACTGTTCGCACAACTGTTTAATAAAATATGGCAGAACCGGGAGAACTTGAGAAAATCACGACTGCGTGAAACCCTATTGGGGCACCGGAGATTCCACTTTGGGGTGGCCGAAATCCCTGTTGGGCCACCGAAATTTGCACACAGGGACTCGCACTCGGAGGAGGAAAATAAATATCGTATGTTGCTAACCTTTTAGCCATACCTGGAGGGGACATGAATTAATGGTTATGATGTGAAAGGTGGATAATAAAATAATGGTTTATTTGCGCGGCATGGAAAACGGGAGAACCCCGACAAAAACTGGCCGAACCCGCTTTGTCCTCCACAAATTCAAAATGGATCGACTGGGATTTCAATCCTGCTACTCAACAGTGGAAATGTTGCCCCCTGGTTGCATCGCACTGGGACCAGCTGCAGTGCCGGAGCTAGACAATTTAGGGCCCAGAGTAGTGGTGAAATATAGCCCTCCGCTCCGGAAAATTAAAAATGTGGAAGTTGTATCAAGGAAGTATACGAGTTATTTCATTTGAAAAAATATCAAAAATTACGTTTAAGCTACGAAAACTGTTTTGGAAATATATTTTAAATAATAATTTTAAGTGAAATGATTTAGTGGCCAACTAATAAAATTTCCACACTGAGCTTAAAACCCTAAAAAATGTTGTGTTTAGTTAATATTTAATAAAATCACTTGTTAAATGCATGAAATAATAAACTTGAAATTCAATAGAACCTATTTTAATGTTGGTGTCATTTCATTCAGTTATAACTTACAAGTAATGACTACAATTAACTATTTAAGGTAAACAATTAATTGAAGACATTATGAATAGTGAGACTACTGTACTGCTACTTGCAAAATTACGATAACAATTTTCTCGAGTTCTAATTTATTTTTCTTTTTTTCTTTCTATTCCCCCCCCCCCATCAATCCGATCATTGGACCCCTTGACTTCCGAGGCCCCGGGCAATCGCCCGGACTGCTTAGCACCGGCACCGGCCAGCTGAAATGAATCCTTATGATCCGTTTTGAAAGCATTTTAAGCACGAGGTTGGAGCCGTTTGTGGCGTCATTGCCGCAGCAATGAATAACAGACGTGAAGCAGTGTGATATTGATATTTATTACAGATATCCTCCGACACCCGAATCTACTATTTACAATATCTACAGCCTATTTCTAAGAGGAACTTCACCTGGTCACCACAACCGCTTGCCAGATAAGATTTACTCCCGCGGTGTGATGCACCCTTCTCTAGATCACGACGAATTCACGCCGGCTCCAGACCCTTTGCCCGCGTAGCCTACCCGACGTGCCACGCGCCGCGCACCCTCACACGACATCCCACGCAGAGCTCGAGAGTCAGAAGAAAGAGTCGTGTGCGGGTGCGCTTTTATACACTCTGGGCCGGCTGACGGAACTGCGTCATCTCGCCGCTTCCGCCAGCCGCGTTTACCCGACAGCCGAACTTCGGGGTTCACAAATCTGGCCCCGTGGCAACGCAACGTTACGGCAGCCCTGGGGTTTTCTGCCCTTCGCCCTATGCGAGAGCCGGGTTTCCCGTCCCAATATAGCCTCCCTTTGTTCAGGGAGGCGTCCCTTGCATGCTGCCCGCTACCGCAGCTTACTTCCTTGTGCATGAAATGCACGTAGCCAATATTTAGTGTATGTGGCGACTGTATGACGCCACACGTTCTAGCACACTGTGTGGCGCGGCGCGAAGCGGAGCGGAATAGAGTGGAGCGGAGTGGAGCGGCGCGGAGTGGAGTGAAGTGGAGGGGAGCGGTGTGGAGCGGAGCGGAGTGGAATAGAGTGGAGTGGAGGCGGGGCGGAGTGGAGTGGAGCGGGGCGGGGCGGGGCGGAGTGGAGTGGAGCGGGGCGGAGCGGAGTGGAGTGGGGCGGAGCGGAGTGGAGTGGAGCGGAGAGGAACAGAGAGGTGCGGTGAGGAGCAGAGCGGAGCGGCGGGGCGGGGCGGGGCGCGGTGCGAAGCGGGAGATCATATTTCGCTATCAGGGGGCGGAGCGCGAGTCTACATCTCTTTGAGCGCTGGCGCGCAGATGCAATCGCACCTCGAGCAGATCCGCCTCCACCGAACCACAGTGGTCGAAACTAATGAACTCCTACGAAATTGACACAGCGTAAATCTGAGATAAATTGAGGAAAACCTTTCGTTTTACTTATGTGTTATTTTACATTAAGGGACTGCTACAAAGACAAAAACGAAAGCAGAATTCGTTTCAGAAGTGTGACATTTTATAATGATTTGGTAATAAAATGTTATCATTTAATATGTCACTAGCATGTTTACATCATTACATACACATTATTGAAGTGTCGAGGGAGTTGTCTATTTTTTAACGAAATTTTACAGTGGGTAAAGAAGAAAGTGTACTTGATGAACAACTCCTCATTGCTTGTAAGAAATACATACAGTCTTGGTATAGCTCCAATCGACGACATGTATTGTTTAGTTTCCCTTGAGCCGTTAAGCAAATTTTCGAGGATCCTTTGCTTTTGGAAGCTAAATAAAGATTATCTTCCCTCTTCAAATGTAACATTTCAACGAATTCTGAACTTGACAAAATATGAAACACATAAAAATAAAAGAAATAATGTGTTTTTCATTTTATTAAACACAAATGTAGTTAAATTAAGTTACAAAAGACCCAACTGCTTGGTACCACATTCCCAGACTAATATGCACCAAAGGACAGCAGTGTGTGTACCTTCTAATTTCAAACAAGAATATATATATATATATATATATATATATATATATATATATATATATATATATATATATATATACACACACATACATACGTTTTTATTCACGTTTTTATTCCCAGAAAGAGTGTACGTTATGCTTACGTTTTAACGTGTTCGGGCGAGACTAAAAACTACGGTATTTGGAGGAGTGATTCACGATTAATTGCTATATGCTATGCCTCGTCGGTGTGCGGTCTCTTATTGCGGATAAAATCACATAGAATGTACATGAAGTATTCATCATTCATCATCAACAATTTGTGAGGAAAACACACATGCGCTCTTTTCTTCTTTAGCGACAAATTATGAGTATCTTTAAACTTTACGCGCAGCGCGATTTCTTGACCTTCAAAATATATTAGCAAATATCTTATTTACAATTTTCTTCTCCAGAAAGAAATTACGTTTGCATTGTTACAGTGTAATATAAACTGATAAAATATGTACGTTCATGAATATTTTGCTCACAATCATTGGCGATCTCGATCACTGCTCACCTGTAAGTGCATCGGCGTGCCCTTGTATTTTCGCCGCCGGCATTCCATGTCGTTGCAGCGGCGAACAAGGCGCGCGCTTGACCTCTAAGGGCGCGGTAGAATACTCCTCCACGGACACTAATGGATGGCCAGACTCTGCAACGCAGAAAGACGGAGAATAAACAATGGGTAATCTTACCATTATTATTTTGATGTATTGACATTAATTTTGTGATGGATGGAATTCATTTTCGAACTGATGATCTTAAATTAAGAGGGTTGAATTTCTTAAGATTGTACGCACGCAATCTATCCGTCTTCTTTTTCTAGTGTCATTTCTCGGCCAAAACGTTGGTCAACTTTTAGACATCTGTACTTCACTTTTCCGAGAAATTATGAATTAATAAACTGTTGGAAAGATGAAGAATAAGTTGTTAGGTTAGGTTGGGTCTAATGGCTTATTTTTGCATTTCGATTTTAATTTCTTAAGGTCTGGAATTTACTTTTAAAATAATGAATATTAAATTACTGGATTATTGAATAATCTGCGCAGATTATTTATCTTATTATGGTTGTGCCGTTTCATTGTGAGGTATTTAAGACCTCAAGTTTCAAACGATTGGTCCTTCACTTTTTCGGAGAATTATAAATATATAAATAATAAACAAAAATGCACGATTATTTCAAGATAGTGTGGGTCATCTAAGGATGTGCATTTGCCAGCTTCACTGATTAGATACATGCATTATTCGAAAAATATTTCTCGTTAGACCGTTAGATTGTAGACGAAACAGGTTGGTTTCCGCACCATGTTATATGATGTATTTTACATTGTGTTTTACATCTGTTGTTTGGACCCTCCTTAACAATCTTTCTATAATTTATGTTTTTAATGGGTACATTAAATTCATTAAACGAAGAGTTGTTGAGGTAATAATAATTTTAACGTTTAAATGGCGAAAGAAATTCTCTAGTTTTCATTTCTCTCCGATTGACTATACCTCTTCTATATTATGGACTTATTCAAAATTACTACGGCACTCGCGAGACGGGGCTTCCGTTATCCATGATGCAATTACAGTTAAATAATTGAAAATGACCAACGTTTTGAAATTATCAGATAATTCATCAGAACAAATTATATTGGGAATACAAAGTGTACGAGACTTTTGAAACACTGCGTTACTATGTATAGTATTGTTTCCATGAACATGTTGAAATTTCATTTCCTTACCATACATTGCGCATAACATATAACGTGTACGTGTACACTTTAATCGCGAAGATCATAAAAACGAGAAAGGAATTATTAAACACAGTGCTGTTACTTTCACGCCCCAAGGTTCATCACTGTACGAGAAAGGCTTTTCCATCGTTGCACCGATCTGATGGCCTCTGGCAACGTGTAGTGAAAGTTTTGTCACCATAGCGCGCGTCATTTTTCTTCACTAAGACGAATATCCGGTGCAAGCTTTAAGCGACCGAGTACTCCCAGAAGAAACGCAGCTGAGGGATTGACTGAGAGGATATTGATGAATGTTAATAGCAACTTGTCACAGGGAACCAAATGAATAATGTCTTCAAGGGAAAACCCCCACGAGGGCAGCGGTAGCTCCGCGACAACACCGATACCTCAGCAGCATCGTCAACCGGGAGGTCCTAGGGTTCGAGTACAAACTGTTGTGTATTTTCGACTCTAGCCTCATTCCTGGAATTTTTTTTTTATTGGTTATTTAAGGTCGCATCAACATCTTAGGTCATTAGCGACCACTATTGCTGTTAACGGTATGGTAACTATGTGGATGAAACGATATGGTGATTGATGATAAGGGGTGAAAGGACGAACACAAACACAACCATGCCCGAGGCGGGACTCGAACCCGCGACCCTTCGGTCCGAGATCACTACGACACTACTGCCTTAGCGATCTCGGCCACCGGGCCGGCATTCCTGGAAATTCAAGCACTGTCTGGAAGAAAATACTAGCGATCGGTTATTCTTTTTGGTAGTTTCCTGTGCAAATTCTGAAGCAATCCCTAAAAAACCGACCACGAACCACATGTAATTTTTTTTTCTTAATACTGGCCCCTTTATCTTCCCTGACACACACACACACACACACCTTCTCTTACATGCACTAGACTATCACGGGGGAGGACAGTCTAGAGCTAGTCCTTGTTCCAGCTAGGGCGGTGCTCCGCTGGAGGAGAAAAAGTCGCAAGCGACGTGTACGGAAGCCGACGAGTACGCAAGGGCCGCATCTCACGCTCCAGCGGGGGAGAGGAGAAACATCGCCACCTCCTGGTTACAACATGCACAACATGTACTCACGGAACTAATGGCTTACGAGAATAATGTCCTAAGTAGTTATCGAGCACCGAAACAATTCTTACCTATTCACCCTCTCACAATTTGATTGATTAATAGTGATTCCAGGCGCGTCAACTGCTAAGGTCATTAGTCCCGTAAGTAGTACAGTGCATTTTTTTTTGTCTGGGAGGTGGCGGTGATCTTTGTCCGATGGATGGCGAGATACGGTGCCGACCTACCATCGGTTAGAGGGGTGTTCCCCTACTTGGTATATCCCACCAGCGGGGCACCGCACCAGCCGGGACAAGCTCTAAGCTCCCGCTTGGTCACTGCACACGCGTGGTAGTATAATGCATATACATATAAATGTGTGTAAAGGGTAGGAAAAGACAAGACATGGGAAGGAAAGATCGCGCGCGATCCCAGGCCAGTTGGTTAGGGTACTGCTCCGGCATTGGCATAGTATTGGTCGGAGAAACCACGGAAAATTACCGATCGGAGCAGCCAGCCGACAGAATTCTCCTCCAGACAGCGACAGATCTCAACCTGGCAGTCTGGCTAGTGTCGAAAATCCTGTCACCGTCGGAACGCAAACCCAAGGACCTCCCGGTCAGAGGCACTGCAGTGACACCAGTTAATGGCCTGCGCCACGTCTCCCGGTCACAATTTGACTCCTCACGTAGTCGTAAGAGTGTGTAGGAATACACATAAACATTCTTCACACAGGGGGTTTCATACATTCTTCTCCAGACGATCTCTATTGCGGGTTCTCACATTTCAAACGCCCCGCCTTACCGCCGCTCCCTTTGCAGTTTACTCTAGTAGCCACTCCCCGTTTTCTCACCTTTTCGCTCTCAAAAGATGCCGCCGCGAAGTGTTCATTTGTCTCTCTACCACGGCCTCCGATGAATGATTTAGAAGCAAGGCACAGGTCGAGTGTGTGAAAGGAAACGGACAACGTGAGAACACTACAAGTTGGTCACAGATCTCTATCCGTACGCGCCTTGCTAGCAGCGTGGGAATCTCTGAGAGAGGGTGATATAGATATTCCGTCTGCGCAAGGTATATCTGTAGTAGGAGGAAATGTTGCGAATGCCGAACTGCGTGGTAAAGTTATGTGGTGTTAGTAGCAAAACTGTGGTGTAATGCAAAGGGAAGTCGGTCTAGTGCAAACTGAATGAAAACTTATCTGGATTGTTTTATCTTCGGTTTCCTTTGATCCATTGAGGAAATGTGGAGATGGTTTCTTGCTTTGCTTCTGAGCATTAAATGTAAGTACCCTTTCTCCCACATGTTACATTTAAAATTTTTGACGTTAAATAAATGAGTAAATCATAATGAGAATGTGATGTAGGAAGTATCTCAGCTATTGTCGTAATAAGAATAGTTCTGAAATATCCTCGTTATTTATTTATTTATTTTACGTAAAAAAAGTTAAAACTGTATGACGTTCTATGGGGAGAAGTGAATTATATTCACGTTTTAATAATTCTGTGATCCCTACATTAAATTATATACAACTTGAATTTTGAATTAAAAAACGCTCCGATGTAATAAAATCTATTGTCAAGGATAAATCAGCAATACATTTGGGCTCTTATCCCTCAACATGTCCTTTGTCAAGGAAAAATACTTCCTGCCGCGACAACATGGAAACGATAATTTGAATAACTATATTTCCCACTGAATTCTAGAAGACGTGCACAGATAATGAAGTTACATTTATGTCCAGAAGCAAAACAATGGGCTATCTCAGCATTTGGTCAATAGATCAGGGAGAATAATATCTATGAGGTGCCATCATGGTTTCCTCAACCACTGTATTAGAGTTAAGTTAGGTTAAGTGTTATAAGTTAAGCCATCTCTGCATATGTATAGTTTTATAGGAACTGATCTATGTAAAAAAAACAATCAAATAATAAAATAAATTTTAAAAAAATAGATCAGGGAAACTGGAAGAAAAACCTGATCGCGATGAAGGTCATTGACCCAGAAGCGATACAATACTTGTTACTTATTGTTTAGAATTATACTGTCCAAATGGTAAATAATACATTAAATATCCCTGTTAAAATTAATGTTACTTTCCTTGTGATGCTCAGTATAGTCTAATTGTATAGAAACAGTTAGGCAGCAGAAACGATTTCACATTGGATTTCGACTTTTCTATCGAATTTGTAAAATAATGTACGAGTATTGCGTGTGAATTTTTTGTAATGAGCAGTTGATACTGTCACCTGATGAATATGATTTCTTCGTCGAATATTATAGTAATAAACATCGACATTTTCTGAAAATATATTCCCGCCCTTAAGCAAGTCATTTTTGACAAAAAACACTGATTCGTAAATCAACAGACAAGGTAATGGTAAAATTCCGAGATTAATGAAGAAAGGCTTACAAGAATCACGTGGGTGGAATATGGTTATTATTCGTACAATTCTTTTTTGCAATCTAAAAGTCTGGGAGCTATAAGATGTATTTCCCAGAATATTATGCCATATCTCAGGCGGGAATGAACACTCGCGCAATATACACGAGCAGTATGAAGGCTGACTGAATTTGAAGGAATTCTGAACACGTTGCATAATGAACTTAATTTTGTGTTCAATTGATTTAAATGGACGTTCCACGCCCATTTAACTGGAACTCCACGTGCAATTGGCAAAGAGTTGGAAAGGAGCGTACATAATGTTCCATCATTCCAGTAAGGTATTTGCACTCTCTGAGATCGTTGTTTAAGGTACGAACATAACCAATCTAGAGCAGTAGTCTTCGTGTTCAGCTTGTTATATTCATCCACATTTGTGGTTTAGAGGAGATGATTATCAGAGAAAATACATTATTGACATCTGCAGACGTGTTAACGATGAATTTGTTGTAACCAATGACCGAATAAGATATAATTGTGACAATTATGAAATTTGTTTGCCTTGACATAATCTATTTTTTGATATCATTTTCTGTTCATCATTTTTTGAGCCGCTTCCCTTAAAATTCCATTGAATCACTTTACTTAATGTGTCTCAGTCGTGTGACTTTACTTGCAATGAGAGAACATGGCGATCGTTGTTGCGTTTTCATTTCACTTCATATCTCTGCTCAAGTATTGAAGAGGATAGTGATAATAGAAATTTATAAGTAATGTAATGAACAATGAAAATGGAGAGGATGAGAGAATGAAAGGTATGAGTATCAGGAAGACTCCCAAATACATCGACATACTTCAAACACTGATAAATTACAATAAATCGCGCTTTAGCCAATCGTGAAATCACTTGTCTCCGTAAAATGGCAAAGAAACATTCAAAACAAAGGAAATAGTTCAGATCACGAAATTCATAGAAATATATCGCTGAATATCAAAATGATGTATTCAATTTACCACAATAATCTTATTATAAAGTGCTAACATGTACAATGAACTGGAAAAGGCCTATAGAAAGTATTAGAATTATTCTTCGTGTCAATATTCTTCTCGAGTTTGGAATCTACAAAATATGAACTACACAGACCACTTGCAAAATGTTGCAATTCATGAAACGAATCTCACTTTACTCTAAACCATAGCATATTTTGGGAGTGCGAGATTCTTTAGACATAAAATTCTCAGAGCAACATTACATTACAATGTAAAAAATTTCAATAAATGTTTCTCTTTTACTGAAGGTTCATAATCGTATTTTTACATTCAGCAGTTGGTACGCTACGTGAGATAAAAGAAAAGGTATATGAACGATTAGGAGACCCATCAACGAGATATTCACCTGAAAGTAATATTTGCACTACGCCTAATGACGAGTAAATATAAAACGTGCAAATAAGAGTCGGAGAAATGGAGTCCGATCAAACTCCAGTCTGAAGCTATCTGAATTCTGACCTTCGAAGAATGATCCGTAAAATAACCACATCGAAAATTTGCTACATCATATTTTTTATCATACCTCTTATATGGCAGTGTACGAGTTTAAAAAGAACTAGCTGAATCGGAGAGATTACATTGCACAAAGGGACAGAAAGATTACATTGCACAAAGAGATCACATTGAGTAGAAATGTTACAAAAGGAAAGTGCTACTTAAGCACTATAAGTAAAATCGAAAACCCCAAAGATACGGTTTCATGTCGTTCAGAACACTAATGAAGTAAGGGAGGTTTAAAAATTCTGAAACAATACATCACTACTCACTGTGAAAACCGAATGTGCTTTTGAAAATGAAAATAAAATGTTTTAATTTTACTAAGTTCAGTGAACTAGAGCAGTGAACTAGAACTGAAATTCTGTGGTTCATCTCGACTCAAAACTGTAAAGCATTGTAACTAATTATACTCGTAATCACTGGATATTTTTTGTAAAAGAACACAAGTATATGAAAATTAATGGACATTGCGTTTTCTTATAAACTCCTAATCTTTGCTATTTAAAAACTTCAACTTAAAAAACTATCTTCGCTTTATCAGAAAGTCACAGTACTGGGTTATGACGCATTGTGCGTTGAAAGTCTGCAACTAGTCCGAATACAGCCAGGAAAGTGTGTATTTTTCAAACTAACATAAGAAGCTGTCATTGAAGAGTGTTTAATATTCATTCATTTATGATTCCTATGTTACAATATGTTACATGATAATGCATTTTGAGAAATATAATAGTCATGTAATTAACTGCTTTCAGAGCAGAAACGCACAATATCAGGTCATATAATGGACGCTCTTGCATAAAACGGAAATGCTAAACCGGATTTTATTGTGTCCCGATCTATTCCGTTTTAGGCAGATTTTAATGTGCCAACTTGTGGGAGAATATTTACATTTCTACTATTAATGCATTTATTGATAGCTAACGGTTCAGCTCCAACATCTGTTCTCCCTCGGAAGATTCAATGGGTCGACGGCAGGGTCATTTCCTTTTAAGTACAACATTCTTCTCTTATTTCAATAACTACTCATAATAACACTGTTTACTGCTCTTGCAGAACAATTAAGCCCCGAAAGCACCCGCTTCGTGACGTCGCTGTGCCTTTTCGAGTCGAACAAAGGCGGAAGCGTGCGAAAAGGGCATCTCGGAGATGCAGATGGCGCCCGAAATCGCTCGTTTTCATCGAGATGATCTCGACGCGGCCGATCTTCGACCCCGGCGGAGGCCCATCCGGCGACCCGTGGTGCACGACCCGCCCGCGCGCGCTGCCCCGCGCCGCCCCCGCAGAGGCGCCTCCGGGGCGGTGTCACTGGGGAGCGAGCCGCTTTGCCATAATCGCCGCCTGCTGCCTCACGACAGCGACGCGCCCCCGCTGCGCCGGCGCAGAGGAAGTTGGCGGGTGGAGGGGGTGAGCAGGCAGCGGGAACTTACTTGTTGGGCATCGGAAGATAGGTTTTTGTTGATTATTTAGTGACTACTGGCGCGACAACTGTTAAGTCCCGTAAGTGTAATGCATGTTTGTATCGCGGGTGTAGGCGGGGATTTTCCCCCGCTGGATGGTGAGATTCGGCGCCAACCTACCGTGGGCTAATGGGGTTTCCCCCCAATCAGTAGGGATGGACGATTATTAAATAATAATCGATTAATATCTAATCGAAATTTTTATTAGATTAATATACTGTAACCGCTCATAAGTCGGTTACATTGTTTAAATAGCGCGCGACAATGTTAAACTACGACCAAAGCAGTAATAGTACCGCTGAACTACAAGGGGGTGCGCCAGCAAGAAAGGATATTCTGTATCAGATTCTGAGTAAAAGTTCTGAACGCACTCACGTAGTAGAAATCAACATCCAATCAGGAATCGCCTTGAAGAATTTATGACGGCGCGATCAGCACCGCAGGGAAAAACGTTCTTTCTGCTGTGAACCTTCGGACGGAACGGACCTGTACTGTCTTGCGGTGTGCGATCTGATACTGAACGAGAGGAGATCCAACAAATTATAACCATCAGAAGCCTTATAAAAAGCTTTTTTTTAAATTTATTTTTTTAAATTTTTTTTTATTGCAAGTTATATTTCGCTTGGACATTCCAAGTAAGGAATAACGTATATTCGTTGGAGACCGCCGTCGAGCTGTGTTACTTCGCGAGGTCGGCGTGCCACAAATCGACGAGGGACGGTTTTTCACGACGCAAGAGGCTAATTCGACCTTGGACGCAACGGGACCATCGCCGTCGTCTGGAGTGGCAGGAACGTGTCATCGCGGCGACGTCGTGAGTCAAAAAGACCAGATTTTAAAACTTCGACAAAATCCCTTTTAAAAGAACAGTTGAGAGGAGGGGAAATCACGCATAAGAATATATAGAATTCACCTCACGCCCAGACAGAGATAGTCAGGCATTTAAATTATCGGCTATTAAGCGTAACTTTTCAGTATTTTTCCATCGTAACGAGAATTCAGATAAATTGTTCATGCAAAAAGGTGTAAAATTTATTCTTTTAATTCTTTTGTTTAACTACTATATTTGTTCTTCTAATGAATATTCTTTTCTGCAATTCATGATTTAAATTGTTTTTAATTAAATAGTAAAAAGGTTAATAAGTTGCGTGACAGTAAAACCGCTTATTAAAGGGATCTCATTCATTGTACCAGTTTATTTAAAAGGTATATGCAAAGTGTATATTGCACATGTAAATTTTCTTTCAGCAGTGTATGTGATTTGATGTTTTTTTTGTGAATTGTATAAAGGTATTTCATTGTGTTTGTGTAAAAGTGAAAGATTATATTGGGTCATTCAAAGTATTTTACAAATAGAAAAGGTACAACTGCAGTTGATCAATATTTAGGAAATTGCTGAACACTACAGCAAGTAATATGAATTTCTAGGTAATGTGTAAATTCTTAACGAAATTGTATCAGAAGATTTGGTAGAATATATCAAAACTTTGTTAAAGTTAAAAGTTAACTTGCCTGTATTTATTTTAATATTCAAAAGCAGGATAAAAGACGAACCCACTCCTGTAGGACGATTAGGACATAAGAAAATCTTCCTAAATTTTGATGTGACATTGATTTACCAGGTCAAAGGTCAAGTAGTAACATTAAGTTATTAGAGTGATCCGCTCATTTGTATCCCATAGTAGGGAGCGGTCACATATTTGGTGAATACGCGAGGTTCGAAATTGATATAACCTCGTCATATAGTATTCCTAAAATAAGTGAAAGGTCACAATATCAATTAATCGTTCCGAATTAAGCGATTAATATTACATAATCGATTAATTTTCCAGATTTAAATAATGTATAAAATGCGTAAAATTGTGAATTTGTAAATTAATTAATCGTTTAGTAGTTTTTTAGAAGCACGAGACGATTTAATTAATAATATTTGTTATTCTTTACTTAAATACCTAATATTCGACTGTAACTCAGTTTAATAGGAAAAATGTCATAGAATACAATAACACCAATAATTGTAATCTAACGAAGTACTTAGTTGAGGGTGGTTTTAGGAAAACTGGTAATTTTGTCTCTTTCGTATTTCATACTGAATATAATACCATCACTAAAATATTCGATCATACACAGTGACATTTCATTTTACTAATTTTACTAACATAAAATTAATGGGTATGTTTGTCTCTATCATGTTTTGCAGTTGTAGAGAGATGAGCAGAACTGGAATTCCGTTACTTAAATAAGGAGAGATGTACTTTCATATTTTGCTAGTGTTGAAAATTAATATTTGAATTAAAATAATAGTTAGAAATCGGAAAAAATAATTGATGTGTTCATTAAGCGGTGTAAAAATAATCAATTTCAATTTTTCGATTAATCGTATAAAATAATCGATTGTGGTACTAATCGCGATTAAATCGCCCATCCCTACCAACCAGGCATCTCCCACCAGCGGGTCAAGCCTAAGCTCCTTGGCCGGTCTCCCGGTATACGTTTAAGAGCAGTGCATGTAAGTGTAAATGCGTGTAAGTAAGGCTGACGGTGTGATGAGGAACAGGAAGGAAAGATCGCGAGCGGTCCGTGGCCCATTTCTGTGGGTGCTGCTCCAGCATTTCCCTAGTGTTGAACGGAGAAACCACGCAAAACTACCGATCGGAGCAGCCGGCCGCTAGAATTACGCAGCACACAACGTCTGCATTCGATCCAGCAAGGTAGGTAACAAAATATCGCGAAAAGGTCTTATCTTGATACTGTTCCTAGCTCTTCATAATAATAATAATAATAATAATAATAATAATAATAATAATAATAATAATAATAATAATAATGACTAAAAGAAATAGTCATTTAAAGAACGAAGAGTATACATCAACAAGAATCGTTTACAAAGCATACTCTAAGCTTTTTGAATGACTATTTGATGATGTTTACATATCTCTATAAATAATTTAAGGGTAGTACTGTTATGAAAAAAAAAGTATTCAAATTGTGTGTCAAATTTTCAAGTGTCTAATGACTCCCTCATCATACGAAGTCACCCAGCGTTCATCGATTTTCAGTTCTGCATTCTACCGCTTTACAGTGCTCTTCCAGAACAACTAAGACACGAAAACGACAAAACTTCTTTAATCGCATTGTTCCACATGAATGCTGGTGAGTAAAAGAAATATTTATTTCGTGGTAGAAGCAAAGTCTCAACTGGGACACCGCCCGTATGTAGCCAAGAGTAAGCGTTGTATGCGTTCTTAAAAATGCAATCAATCAATAATTACGAAAAACACGCTTGTACGTTTTTGAATTTGAAGGATTTTCAAGGGTTTTGTGTTAAACAATGTAACCATTTTCTTTTCTTCAGAAACAAAACATTATGTATCAAAATACTATGTTATTTTATTCGAAAGAGTGAAGTACACGTAAATTCTTCAACAAGAATGAATTGAAACTAATAATATAATACAACTACTTACAACAAACAAACTACAATAACTTAACCGGAACAGATAAAATTGTAACTTAATTTTGGCATTAAACTATTTCAGCTCCGTAAAAAAGTCACAATACATTTACATTCCTCAAAAAATTATCCATCAAACCTATATTTATCATGCCTATATTTTAATCTTCAGGCCTGTTTAATATATTTGTGCCATTGTATCTATCAAATTCATGCCGTTACATGCATTCACGATGAAAAGTAAAACCCAGTTAATACTGATATCACGAACCTATGATCTGCCTCCAAGCTGTTCACAATGCATAGCAGTTTGAGTGGCGACGAGCAAAGAGGGGGTTTAGTAGAGCCTCGCCAAAGCCTGAAGAGAGCCACAGCGTGTGTGTAGCCAAGAGCAAGAGGTCTATGTGCGCGCGGTCGAGCACTCAACAGCCTTACGAGGGCAACGCTGTCCTCCATGACGTCACATTGTTTGCAACGCCCACGCTAATGGCGACCCACGTGAACAGCGGGTGGGCGGCGACAGCGCTCGTGGATGTGTGCGCAGTGCGCGCTCTGGGACTCGCGTGTGTAAGTGCGACGCACAATGGTCCCGGTCGAGAAAGAAGCAGACAAAAAAGATTTCCAACTGTCGGTCTTGTGTAATGCTCGGTTTCTATTTTTTTTAAATTGATTGATTGATTGATTTATATTTCTGGGCGAGAAACGGAAGTAGTCGTTCATCCCTTAAGTGTAGGGCATGTTCTAGTGTGAATGGTGGCTGTGTTCCTCGCCCGCTAGTATAGAGCGATTTTCCTAAGGATGAGCCAAAGTGACAGCTAGTGCTGGCAACATAACTGAAGGTTCTGTGGTCGTCGTGCCCTTGAGCCCATTAGACTCCCTCCCGCATTCGTTCGTTTGCCGTTGGCTAACTTGTAAATGGCTTCGACTCTTCCTTTTGTGATGTCCTCGTCCGACAAAAAAATAGTGCGCCACGAGAAATAATTTAAATTAGGTAGTGCAGTGTTATGTGCTCTTCTGTAAAAAATATTTTTTCCTATTAACATTACATTGAATTTACTTTTTGTGTGATAAATATTATGTTTATTTTAAAACCGAGACTTGAATGCGAGATGCGTACGAAGAACGTGGTTCCGGCCTTTGTGCTGATGTGTGGCGAGCAATGATTCAGAGCTTTCTATTTACATTCGTGGCAGTTTTCTTTTACTGATTGTGAGAGCATGTTAAGAGATTTTCCACTTATGAAATTAAATTTAAATATTTCCCGGACTCGCGTACGTGCATATATGTCAGCGAAACTCTTAGACTCTGCATAGGGATGTTTTCACAGGAGCTATTAGCACTTTACGAAGGGGCGTGGATGAACAGCTGTCGCGGCGGAGAGATACTTCTCTGAAATACATGTGATGTTCACTTGTTTTCGCGAACTGTCACTTTGGCTCATCCTTAGGAAAATCGCTCTATACATGAGATCCGGGTCCCATCCACATGTTGGCTGAGGGCAGGGTCATCTCCGCCATCGGGGAACCGCCCACGCCAGAACAAGCTCTAGTCTCCCAACTGGTCTTCCGACATGTATGGTAATGCAGTGCACGTAAATGTAAGTGTGTGAGTGTTATAAAATATCGTACGTATGTCCCATGACCTGTTTGTTAGCGTAGTACTCCGATCATCGCTTGGTACTGATCGCGGAAACCACGGAAAACCACTTATCAGAGAAGCCGGCCGTTAGAATAAACCTTCAGACAACTGCTGATTTGGACCTAACTACCTAGCTGGTGTCAAAAATACGCTACCATCGGGATTAGATCTCTATGATTTCCGCACCAGAGATGCTGCACGGGCCAGAGTTGTTGCTCGGAGACATGGCAACCGGCCGGTTTCTGGAGACTTGTCTAATGGTCCACCGCATAAAAGAGCTGTACATTCTTGGACATTTTTGCAATTGGTACCACTTTCGCGGCCACATCTACCAATACTATTTTGACTCTCATCTTCACCAAGGACAGCGAATTCAACTCAGTCGATTTTATCAGTTAAATGCGTGGTTCCCTGCCTGTGCAAGAATGCGATCTGATTCAGGCGGGCATTGTAGGTGTTTTTTAAATTTATTTACATTTATCTATTTTTCTTTTACATGATACACACGCCGACATGATACACTGAGAACTAAATCGAGAACACTGTATTGTAACGTTTCTTCTAGCCAGTTTGATTCAAACAAATATTCATAACACATGTGAAAGTTAGAATATGCCATTAAAGATAGGAGCGTTAAAAAGAAATAAGCAGTAACAAGTCTCGACAAAGGTTCATTACCGAAAATCTAACTTAATTCCTGCCTGCCTTGTAAAATATTCCCCTTCTTTCCAGACTTTCAACAAAATTGAGGACAAAAGTTAGCAAAGATATTATGAAACATAAAGCTCTGAATATTTTTCTTTACACACGCACTTGAATTACTATATAAAATATAACATTTTGGAAAATTTACTTTTGGCCACCCGTTGCGTCCGCTCAAACCACCGTGCGACTCTACGTACGTTTGTGCGTATATAAAGGCACTTTGTATTCACGGTTCCGATAACGTCCCTGAGCGCGACCAATTCAACAGACAGACTATTGTGCGAGTCTCCAAGTGCCTTACAGATCAATCGACGGTGGCTGCTGACCTAACTTCGTATTCCGTGCTCATAAACGCCGAGTACAATACCCTCGCAATCGATTCAAGGGGACTCAAGAATAATGTCTCCTCTTAATTAGTATGTAGCTAACGATCAGATGCTCTTGAACATCACGTAACCGGACAAACGCGAATAATTGTTTTCAAGTACCACACGAGCGTAACGGGCAATAAGGATTGGAAAGAGCGAAAGACTCATTAAGAACATGAATGAAGGCGTATTTCTTGCTCGACGTCACATGAAAAGATCAACAAAAATGCAACAGAAAGACGCTATACCCGATCAGAATAAACCCACCTAATAGTACGAGATTTGGTACATTGAATTGCAAAACCAAAGTTCGCGAGGTCAAAAAACATTAAGAGCGGTCTTTATTCAAACTAAAATCCTCAGTGTGTCATAACAGCTTGTAGTATGTAAAATAGCATTGCCAGGCAGAATTCAGTTATCTGGTTACTTCTCTCTCAATCGGATTTCATATTCACTCCGCCAGGGAATGATGCAAACTGATAAAACACAAATGATATTTTTGAATCGATTGTTAGAACTTTCAAGAACCTGTAAATTCGAAGGCAGCAGCAGAACTCACTGCCTAATTAAGTAAAACATTGTCCATTTGGTGGGCGAGAATGGTTTGCAGATTGGTTGAAATTAAGAGAAGAGCCGGCACATACATATTCAAAATTAATAGCACTATATTCACTTTCGCAAACAATGCCCATTGTTATCTTTTCTCAGCTGATTTACAGACGCTACCATGTAACCTAGTTATGCCTCGATCTCTGTTAGATTACATCACAAGTAATTATAAAAATCCTCAACTCAAAAAATGTCATCACCCTTTCGAACCCTGTGCTCACAATTGTGAGGGTTTTTTGTCAGTGCTCTGTTTCTGACCGGTTTTGTTTAACGAAGTTGGGCCCCGTCTCACATTATTGTGAGTGTTTCGAGACATCAACTTGGCAGCAATTTCGTTCGGAATATCGTCAGTGGAAAATTGTTGGATTGAAACAAGTGAACGGTGCGCGTCGGTTTTTGCCGCATGATGTCCCTGAGAGTAAATTATTTTATTGTGGGGTATTTTAGAGAGATTGATCGTTACAGAATTAATGTATGTTTACAAATGCTTGATTTTAATGTAATTCGCTGAAATTTAATTTCTTTCTGTTATTTAGTTCATGAATTCTTTCTTCAAAACTTACACTATCACAATTGTGAGTGCTGGGACCAAATCCTCCTCTATTTGTAAATTAGGATTGGCGTGTTTACTGTACGATACGCTCTATAGCTTGCGATGAAAAAGCAATATTGCCTGCGATGAAGACGAAATCCTTTATGCCTTAGACGGAAACTTCTGATTTGGAATTAAGTGAGAGTGACAGTGACAGAATCTAATATTAATAATAATAAAAATGGAGAAAGACAGCAAGTGAATTAGAAACTCAGTGTCACCTAGAGTGAGATTGGAAATTTTACTGCTAGGCCAAGAGAGTGTTTTTATCTCCTGAAATTAGTAAACATAATTATGTTATCAATATGCTTCTGTTTGATCATAAACATTATCAGGATTATCCTGCCTGTTCATGTATTTTGTAAATAAACAAATAAATAAAATTGAAATGTACGAGTAGTTCATCGATGGTACTAACAATAATAATAATTAATATTCTAGAAATAATAATACGGAGGGGGCACAAAAAGAGAGAGAGATTTATGTTAAAGAACAGAAAGACGTGACACCCTCACAGAATGAAAAGAAGAGACTAGCAGCACTGCTCTCAATTAACAAACTCTATGACTGGTAATTAACCAGTGATGGGCCATCTGAAGGCACCATTTTGGGGTCGGCTGAAGAGTTGCACAAGCCGGTAAAGAGCACGTTGCAAGAAATGTGAATTGTATTTGTACTTCGCAAATGTCTCTACATGTTTTGAGAAATTTCACACACAAAAATGAAAATAGTAATAGTAGGGAATGAAAGTATTAGTAGAATGAAAATAGTATTATTAGAGAAAAATCAGTAGTAATAATAAGCATTATTAGCAATTATTATTGTATATTTTTATAAATTAAAATATACAAAACTAATAATATTTTTTTGTAAATAAAAATATATGTTATCTAAACCATAACAAATGTGAGTGTTTAATTTTTGAAATGTTGGGCCTGAAGCTCTCAATCTTGAGGGTGCTTTTTTCCCATTTTGAAATATTTTTTTCAATTGCGAGAATATATTCAGATATAACATGTACAAAAGGACCAGAATACAAAAATATGTAACAAAACACCGATTACTCTCTTCATGGGTCCGAAAGGGATCAAATTGTAGTTTTGCAGGGCTCATTTTTTACTTTCTCGTATACATACGTATATACGAAGTAATATATAGAATAGGTTATGTAATGCTACGCGAAAAAAAAACGCGGATTTTCGGTAGAAAAAAATTAATTGCCGGACAACGAAAAAGTGGATAAACCCAGTTGCTAAATTAATAAAAAAATCCTTAAATACGTGGTGTAGCCAGAATCTCTGTATTCTGGTTCCTTGATGCCGAAAAAACAATAAAAATCAAAACGTCCATCCGTCTGTGAGCACTGCTAGTGCCTAAAACATGCTTACGATCTTTTCCAAATTGAAGATATTCCTGTCCAACTGGCTCTAGTTGAAGCTTTGAAATTATGAAAAACATTCTTTAAAATTTGGGTGTACTTTACATGAAGCACTTCAGACATTTTCACAATTTTCTCAAAAAACTGTTTCAATTTTCTCTTTACATTTCTTGTAAGAATAGATTATAATATACTTACAACGGTGGCATAGGTTCGATTTTCGCGGTTAACACTGAATTTTTGAAAATTGCAAAATTTTGAAGTTTTTTCGGCGTTTTCCTACAACTACAAAATTGGAGACAGATTTTCCTTTAAATCAAATTTTTTTGTTCATAAATAGTTCTTTCATTAAAGGTCACGTACATTTTTTGAAAATTTTAGACTTTTCTTGCAATAGTGCGTGCAATATTTGCAATTTTAAAAAATAACTAAAACAAAATTTTCTCAAAATCGGCTCCAAATTCTTCCTTGAAATTGTGGGTAGAGGTAGTGCCAAATGTACCCTACACGATGACAAATGCCATATTATTCTATTCTTTTGTTTTTTCAAAAATTACAAAAATGTAATTTTTTTGACTTGTCTCTCACGTAGATAATATTTACATTACAGGAATTTCTTCACATAATTGTATTTATTAGTACATGTTCTTTAAATAATGTCAAATAAAGCTTCTCGAAAAGTCAATAGTTTTCTGTGAAAATGAGCCCAAATTTCCGCATTTTCAGAAAAGCTCAAACGCCATTTTCTCAAAAATGGCTCCAAAGCTTTGCCAATGCATAGTGCTAATTGTACAGTTGTAATATGCCGTAAAATTTCTTTTCGCGTAGTCATTTGTTTTTTCAAAAATTATAGAAATGTAATTTATTTTAAATATCTCTCTCGCTATCAATATGCACATTTTTCACAAATTAGTATAGATTGTTGAATTTGCTAGTGAAAGTGCTTCAAATTATTTCAAATGAAATTTTTCGAAAACTCAATAGATTTCTGTGAAAAAGAACTTCCAATTTCGCATTTACAGTAACGCTAAACGCCATTGTCTTATAAACGATTCTCAATTTTTCAATGAAAATTCATATTTAGGACGAGATTTTAGACTTTTTTAATATTCTTAAACTAATATTTCGTTTCTACTATTTGGAAACCGAAGCGTAGAGAAAATTTCAAAAAAATATACTTTGGGCAGCGATAGATGGCAGCAGACAAGAAGGAGGGGCACAACTGTACAGTACCAGTCCACGCCAAGGAAATTAGAAAACTTTACTAAGAGAAAGCCTGCGCCATTCCGTATCAACTCTAGTTTAATATTTTTTTGTGATTTTTGAAAATTCGGAGTGCAGCAAAAATAGGACCCACGACATTCTTATAAGCGTACTTCACTCTATTCGAGGAAAAATTTAAGGGAAAAAATTGTAGCTGTTTTGGAGAAATGTTTTTTTATTTGCCTTTATTTCTCGGAAATTACGCATACCTTCAAATATATTTTATTGAAGAACATTTAATTACAGAAAATATCTATATTGTGACATACCGATATGTCACATGAAAATAAACTAACATTTATTTGTAGACTATATGGTGGAACATGCATTAGGAAATATCACGAGAGCAAGGGATTAGCAACGACCGTGAATAAACAATGTAGTTTTTGTTTTTTGTGAATGCATTAAGAGGTGGCTGGATGCCGAAAGTAGAAAAATTGGGATTGGGCGAAGAAGTTTAGACGATCGAAAGGTCAGCTACACCAAAATATAACGATCGTATGGATTGGCTGGGTGAGAGAAGGACGGTCAAATGTTATGAAAAAAAGAGGAAGGTAGTTTAATACGAAGTCTTCGAGGGTGAATCATGCAGGAAGATTTCATTCTGACCGGCATCGCGTTTCTGAACTGATCGTAGGTTCGTGAGAGGGAACGAGTATAATACAGATAGTCAGAATCGGGTTATCAGATCGTGAAATTTTAAGGACAGTAAATGATATTGCAGATATTGCATGTGGAAGTAATATTGATGCATAAATTGGGACTTTGTCGGGAGTGGTAATCGAGTAATAGATTTCGGGACTATGTCATAGGACGTAATCGGGACTGATAATTTTGATAGTTTGAGACCAGCTTGGATAGGGGCAGAAGAGGATTTCTTGGGACTTTGGACTACGGCAAGCTCGCAAGATATTTCGACTGAGAAGTCTACGAGGGACATCAACGAAGAATAGATACGTTAACCGCGGTATAAAACTGTAAATTCAAAGATGTCTTGATCAAAGGCCTAACATCAAATAATTTTATTAAATTCACTAAATTGTTTGCTAAAAAGGTAACAATAAACTTTGTTAAATTTTTTTCTGTAGAAAAGAAAGTGATCTTTCATTTAGTCAATCCAAACAGTAATGAACTAGGAATAGAATCATTCTATTTCAGATTCCCAGCAGCGCTGTATAGTCTGCGGATCCTATAGTCCATTATAAAGGTAATAAGGATTATAATATATCGTGACCTATTGACCCAGCAAGCCGGACGCTAAGATCTTCGCCAGATATTAATGTAGAGAAATTTTGTATATCACAAAATCTCCAATTTTATGGTTGAAAGAAGACCCCGAAAACAATTTGAATTTTTTTTCAAATTTTGTCAAATTTTCCAATTAGAGATTTTAACGAAAATGAGTTCATCGTCATTTTGAAGCGTTCTTTGCTCTATCTGAGAAAAATACAAACGTTTAGAATGACTTTGGGGAAAAAATTGAAAATGTTGAGTGTTCATGTAAAGTACCCCCAAAAATATACGTTTAAAATTTATGGAGCCTCATGTTCGGCAAGATCTATCGGGGAATATCGATTTCCCGTTTGGAAAAAATCGTTTGAACGGTTTAGGCACTAGTGTTGACCACAAACGGTCGGACAAAGCGGCGGTTTTTCTGTAAATCAATTTTTCGATATGAACGACCTTCAGAACGTTAATTCCGACCACACACTGTGTTGGAGAAAGTAATTTACTATAAATAAGAACACGATTTATCCACTTTTTCGATATCGGGGCAAAACATTAAGAGTTCTTCTGATTAAAAAACCCCAATTTATGCTGGAGCATTACTATTCTTTCTCGTAACTACACAAGTACGAAGTAGACGGGAAAGTCAAATGACATTAGGGGTCGTTCGTGAATTGCGTAACCCTAAAGAGGAGGGAGGGTGATTGAGGCAGCGTTACACTGCGTTACATAGAGATAGGGGGTCGTAATTCGGTGAAAAATAATGTTGATTTTTTTTCCAAATTTTCCAACTTTTGTCGAAATAATTCCTTTTATTCTGTCTTACACTAAAACATTAAAATGTTAACTAATTATTTTGTTTTAAAATAAATAAATTAAAGTTATTAGATGTAAATTGTTACAATAAATATAATTTATCAATTTTTTATTGAATTACGAAGAAAATATTCAAAACTGATATGCAATATGTTCAAGAATCCAATTAAATTGGCGCAGTGGACTCGGATTTATGCGTCATTCACGACGGCTTGTGCACGGCTTATGATAAAAAAAATGTTCTCGCTTATACTGTGACATACCAATATGTGAGACATAAAATGGTACAATATTTATTATAAACAGCATAAATTATAGGGATAAATATAGGTGAATATGCCAGCATAGCAACGGTAAGCGAGCCGTGGTCAAGGTCAACAATCTTCATGCAGTGACAATCGCGGAGACGGCTAGTTCATTTTGTAAGAAATTTAGGGATTGGCTAGGCACGGAAGTACATCAAGTCTTGTCTGTTAAAAAAAAAAAAAACAACAACAATCGAAAAGATGGACCGAGTTTTGCAGGGTTGAAAGAATATGATAGGCATTCATTCTGACTGATGCCGTGGTGTTGAACGGATCGTACACAATTAATGTTAGGAGTTTTTTGGGACTTGTAAGCATCTACTGGGGAGTAGATATTGGTAGAACTTTGAATTTGAATGCTATGTGTGGACAGTAAAACTTAAAATATTTCAAGTGAACGAGTTAGAAGGACATTGAGAGCTTAGGCGAATTTATCGGTAACTAGACTGGAATGCTAACAGCAGATAGTTTGTTGATCGTTGAGTATTCAGCATACGCGTGGGATGAACTTGGAATTCGTAAATTGGCGAACGACTTAGACTTTATTAACTTCGGAAACAGTGATGAACGGTGATTGAAGTGTGCTTCTGCAAGAAAAGAAGAGAGAAGATGGTATCTGGACCTGAGGACAGCGACGTCGGAGAAGAACGAAGATGGTGCAAGAGCGCGCGAAGACGAATACTACATTATAAGGTTGGAACAGGTCATGACCAAGGTTTTTTTGTGTAGAATTATCAAGTACCAAAATTGTTTAATAAATTTCTATGTTTTGTGAAATGAATACATGATTCTAATTGAGCCAATTCTAGTAACGAAGTAGCAAGATATAAATATATTTACTTTCAGATTCCTCGACCACTCTGTATAGATGGCAGATCGGATTATCTATTAGCATACAATAGTGATTATTTCTATGAAACACATCGAGTTTCATAGAATTATTATTCATTAAATTCAATTAGAGTTGAAGGTTGACTTGTATGATAGTATTAGCGTAATATTTTCCTGGCGCCCATTTATACAAATTCGGAACGGATTACGTTGAAATAAATCATCAATATATTCAGTTTATTTCAAATGGCGCTCCAACTGGGGCTGAATTTGTTTTAAAATAATACAGTTTATTTCAATATGTCCTTCTTTCACTCACACCTTGCCCCAAATCTTACTGTTAGGGGTAGTTAGCATCGGTAACTAATTTATAATTTAATTAATTATCATTAATTTTAATATACAACAAGTAAAATTAATACTAATTGTTTTTACTATCCATAATTTATTTTCATTTCTGGCATTTGCAAGGAGGGAGTGTTGTCGCAAGCGTTATGTAATTATTTAGGGGGTTTAAGTGGGCGTTGCGGGTGTGTAATTGGGAAGAGAGAGGGTATTCAAAATACTGCATAATTGCGTAACGTAATTTATGGATGACCCTTTAGAAAGATTTGTTCATCTAAGGAGGGAAGATAGAGTGAGAGAGACAGAGAGACACTGACCGAGAGAGAGACAGACAGAGAGACTGAGAGAGAGACAGACCGAGAGAGAGACAGGTAGAGAGGCAGAGAAAGAGACTGAGATAGAGACAGAGAGAGAGACTGAGAGAGAGAGAGACACACACACACACCATCCTGAGAAGAGAAGAACACGGAGCTTACCCCCCCCCCCATTTGAAATTACTCTGAAACTGTACCTGTTCTTTGGCTTGACAGCCCGCTACGGGTGACCAACCAGCGGCGACCCAGCCTCTCAGCCATAGGAAAGGAGTTCGTGTGGTTAGAATGAAAACATTCCTTCACCGTATATTCTGGTCTTCATAACCTTAGGCTGTGCTTTCTCATCGTCTCGCAGCAATAGATACTGGGATATTTGAAAGGAAAGCGCACAGGTATAATTTGCCTCGGCCGGGAATCGAGCGCCGGGGTTGCGCCGTGGAAAGCGAGCACGCTAACCAACGAGTTACCGAGGGAGGCACTCTGAAATTACATTTGAATATTAAGAAGTAAGTGTAACGTAATGTATATTCATATTCTTTAGAGAGCAATGACAGGAAAGTGAAAAGCGCAACTGGAATTCCAAAGAGAAATTCTTACACCAATGCTTTAGACTGGGAGACGTTACTTTGGAGGAAAGAGAATATAGACGAAAATTGTCATTTTCGTGTATAAATGGCAAGATTTTTTAGGAGAGACGAAATAACGTTTGCTGGGGCATAAAATAACACTTCTCACGTCTGGGGTAGTGAATGTTACCTTCAAACATTTAGAAGGGACGCAAGAGGTTAAGGGTGACTTAGGGTCGGAGTACATGCTGCAACGTTGAAAGGCTCCATTGGCGTAGAATCTTTGTGAACGATGGCGATGTAGTTGATTAGATCCACATCCTCTTAAATTGCTTTCACCGAAACATGGAGTGGAAAATTAATGGAATCGTGAAACTATTACTACTGTTAACAAGCCATAACTCTTGCCCAGGATACATTAATAGAAACATCGTCTCATAAATGAATTAGGAAAAGAAAGAATTAGAAATTAGTATAGGAACATTTCGGGATACTCGAGCGAAGAATTAGTGACTGTGAAGTCATTTTCATCTCAAAGAATACTACCCATTTAAGCAATATAATGCCAATTTTAACTTCTCAAGAACCTTTTTAGGCTCTTAAATGAGAGATTTTAGATCTTAAAAATCCGAAGTTTAGTTACTACCACTACTAAATCCATTATTCTTCACTGCAAGATTTCTCAAACAGAATGTTCCAAACTCTGTTTACATAACACTCGTTACCACATTCTTTTAAGCATTTGTTTAAAAAAAATATTTTAACTCGTTTATCATATTCAAGTTGGTCATCTGAGTAACCTTTAACCGAGAAAACCTCTTTTTCTCTATTTTATTCTATTATTTGTTTATTACTTTAGTAAACAACCTTCAAATGCCCACTCAACAATATCTGGTATGCCAAATGGCGCCTGTAAAACCGAATAATTATTTATTATTACATTACTACGACCCATTTTTGTTCAAATTTTTGTGTAACTGCATCAAGACCTTCAACCACAGCACGTAGTATCTTGGAAGTACTTACCACGTGAAAGATAAGGCCTTCTCTATAAAAAATAATAGCTCTTAATATAATATTATTCTTACGATTTGTATTGTGTAAATACATTTTCTCTACGACTATAGCAGAATGTATTCATTTCTCCATGTTATCGGATGCAGTAATCATGCCAATTCCACAAGCCGTGCGAGAATATTATTCTAACACACCTGTCGATCAATCGCATTCGTCCAAGTTCATTACACAACGACTTAGGGTTCTCGCAGTCGCCTACAGAGGCGCTGCGTGCTCTTCCGCAACTATCGTAAGACAGGTGAACCGCGAAACAGTATGCGAGTTCACATAATTGTGGCCACTTTGTAAGGTTAAAACGCTCACATTGATTTATAATTATGGATTCTTCCAGCAGTAATAGTGATGAAGATTACTTCAATATCAAAGTCGTAGAGAAAGTATAGTCTTCTACTTGCGTAGAATGGCTATTATTCACTCGTCGAAATTCCGACACTCGCTCCTACGTCGCTCGCTTCGAAAACATCCACTCGTGAATAATAGCCATCATTCTACGCTCATTGCAGAATATACTATTCTAAAAGCATGGTTGTCTTTTAGGAAAACCTCTCGTAGATTACGCTGTGGAAACTTCTAGAATGTATCCCGGGCCTCTTCCCCCCCCCCCCGTGTTTCTTCGCGTGGCGCGTCGCGTCGGCGGTGCAGGCGGAAAGTGTCGCATCCCGGAGCGATTGATTATTAGCCGCATTCGTTAGCATGGTGAGCGCCACGTGACGGTGCGAAGTCCGGCGTGGGGCGCACACGTGCTTCGCCGACGCATGGTCCGTCCACCATCATCACCAGGCCCTTTCGACTCCCAAATAAACTGGCGTAAGCGCCGCTTACAGTGGCGCGCTCTACCTTTGCACCTTCTTGCGGACACTGATTGATTGATTGATTGATTGTTAGTGATTCCGGGAGCGTCAACTAATGAGGTTATTATCCTCTAAAGTGTAGTGCATGTTTTCACCGGAAGTTGGCGGTGATCTCTCCCCGCTGAATGGCGAGATCCGACGCCGAGCTACCGTTTTCCCCAACCAGGTACCTCCCACCTGCGGGGCACCGCCCCAGACAGGGCAAGCTCGAAGCTCCCGACCGTTCTCCCGGCATGTGTGGTAGTGTAGTGCATGCTAGTGTGTGTGTTAGTAAGGAGTGAAGAGGTCGCGCGCGGTCCGTGGCCCGTTTGTTAGGTTACTGCTCCGTCATTCACCTGGTGTTGATCGGAGAAACGACGGAAAAGTACCGATCAGAGCATCCGGCCTCTAGAATTCTCCTCCAGACAGCGACAGAACTCGACCTAGCTATGTAGCTGGTCGGAACTCGAACCCACGGCCTCCCGGTGGGAGGCACTGCAGTGCCATCAGCTGATCCACCTCTCCCGGTTTGCACCTCTGCCGACGTTATTGAGAAGCCGCGCGGGCTAGAAACGTGGGTTCACGAAACATTAGTTGGGGCGACTAGGGTGATATGTGTATTAGTAGGGGAAAGCTCGCAGTCATGTACACGCTTCATACAGCAATGGATGATCATTATAAATACTTAATTCCGACTTATTTTCATATTTATGCAAAATGCGTCAAATGTTTGTCGTGAAAATCTGGCAAAATTTACGCCAAACCGTACTAGGCACAGGAGAGCTCTTATCCTACCATCCTGAAGTTTTGTCTAGTTCCATTGGGGAGTTGAAAGGGCCTGACTACTACCATCACCGTCATTGTCATACTCGCCGGACCTCCCCTATCCCATATACAGCCACCCTCACCACCATCGCCATCACGAACGCCATTATCGATTGATTGATTGATTGATTTCTTCGTGTTTCCGGGCGCGTCAACTCCATCGGTCATTAGTCCCGTTAGTGTAGTGCATGTTTCTTTCTCGGGAGATGGCGGTGATCTTCCCCCGCTGGATGGCGAGGTCCGGCGCCGACCTACCGTCGGCTAGTGGGGTTTCCCCCTAACCAGGACTCTCCCACCAGCGGAGCACCGTCCCAGTCGGGACAAGCTCTAAGCTCCTGACCGGTCTCCCGGAATATGTGGTAGTGTAGTGCATGTTAGTGTAAGTGTGTGTGTGTGTGTGTAGTGGGAGAGGATAGGACAAGGAATAGGAAGGACAGATCGCGCGCGGTCCGTGGCCCGTTTGTTAGGGTACTGCTCCGGCATTCGCCTGGTGTTGATCGAAGAAACCACGGAAAACTACCGATCAGAGCAGCCGGCTAGAATTCTCCTCCAGACCGCAGCTGAATTCGACCTAGCTGAAAAGCTAGTGTCGAAAATCCTGCCGCCGTCAGTACTCGAACCTAGGACCTCCCGGTTAGAGGCGCTGCAGTGACATCAGTTGATGCACTGAGCTACCGCTACCGGTACGAACGCCATTATCTTCACTATTACAACTGACATTACCACTTCCATTACCATCGCTGGCATTCCCGCCGTTGCTGCCGCTTCTGCATGCTTCAGGAGATTTGAATGAGCGATCGGACGCGATGCTCGTTTGTCCTTCGTACGCGGCCTCTCCGTCTGCGGCGCTTCTGTTCTGCTTCCGCAGGCGCGAGGTGGATCCAAGCGGCCGAACGACCAGACAACTGCCTGCGCACGCACGATTCAAAGCAGGCGAAGAACATTTGTCAGTTAGTACTCTACACAATACTGAGCTTTGACGCGGGAGAAGGGTTATTACTAGATGCGGGTAATTGGCAAAATTCCTTTTTGTTATTGTTACTATTTTATGAATTTTAACAAAAAGAATCATTTAATTGTACTTCTGGAGTTGTTTTAGTAGATTTTCATTTTGACTTTTTTGTTTATATATCAGATTCTGATGCCTATTTTTGCCTTTTTCCGTGCTTTTTAGGTCGTTATTGTGCTTTTGTCTCCTGACGCCGATCTCGATCAAACTTGATTTATAATACCTGCAAGCCTGGACAACACAACGGCACGGTCTTTCTGTGAAACCAGAGGCTGTGTTAAAATTCTAAGTAAAAAAGTAAGATGACACCAGTAAATTTTTAAATTTTTTTACGATAGTTCTTTTTGAATATGATTTTTTATTGTTTATATGAATTTTTGTACCTCTACTTTAGATAGAACAAATGCTTTTTTTACTCCCATTTTAGTAAAAATAAATACCCTTTTGCTTGCCTATTTAGGTAAAATAAATACCTGAACGTCCGGGCTCTAGTTATTACATATGACCTCCCTTTCCAGCAGACCTCAATGACATCGACACTGGTTTCACATAATTTTAAACCCCTATAAATAAATACATTTTCTAGCAAGGGAGCACATGGGTAGTTGCCTTTGTCTTCTATCGCATGAATCATGGCATCAATGATCGTGACGAAATAATACTATATAAAATAAATTTCTCAATTTTAATTGTCAAATTAATGGTCAAATCTAATGACAAAAAATGTACTTGTTTTTAGATCTACTCGCAATTACCATTAGATTTCTTTATTTACATTTTACATACAAAAACAGAGGAAGTCTGAAATGAAACCTTACGAAACAGAGAACAGTTTCGTAATACCTATTATTTGAACATATAAAAATTAATAATCTATGGTCTATTAACCATCCAAAACATCAATCTGTTATATTTTCTGAGTGAAGGGTCAAATGCAAAATATACAATTTTCTTGCATAGTGAACAAAAGGTGGTACGATATTCGTGACGTAAGGTCTTAATGCAATACTCGATTGGTTTTATAATTATCCAATCTCGTATTCTATTAAGACGTCTTATGAAACTTATTTCAAAGGAAAAGGTGCCTCAGGGCGTCAAGTGATATCACTGCAGGGTCTCTGAACAGTAGATCCTAAGGTTTGAATCCTGAAGGTGACAGGATTTTTGACACTAGCTAGATGGTTAATGTCGAAATTGTCGATTGAGCCGCTGTCGGGAGGAGAATTCTAGCAGCCGGATGCTCTGATCGGTAGTGTTTCGTGGTTTCTCCCATCAATAATAGGCGAATATCAGAGCAGACCCTAAAAACGGGCCACGACCACGTGAGATCTTTCCTTCGTCTTCCTTGTACTATTCTCAAACCATACTTACTCTCACACACTTACATGTACTACCCTACCACACACGTAGGGAGGACGGTCGGGAGTTTAGAGCTTGTCCCGGGTGGAAGCGGTGCCTCGCTGGTGGGAGTAACCTTATAGGGGAATATTTCCCGCAAACCGACAAAGGTCAGTGTCGAATCTCGCCATCAAGCGGGAGAAGGTCATTGCCACCTTTCGCAATATAAGCAGGCACTGCACTTACGGGAATAATGCCCTTAGCAGTTGACGTACCCGGAATCTCAAGTCAATCAATCAATTGAAAGGATTCCCCCAAAAAATAATGCTCACCATTTCAAAAGTTGGAATTTATACCACGTATGTTCTATTATCAGCAGGATTCTCAACAATTTATTGGGTTGAAGATTCTAAAAGAATCAATTCAATCTATTCTATTTTTCGTAAAACCGCACCACTTTATCGACTTAAACAGAGAAACTAAAAGCCACTCTTAACGTTTGCATTCGTTAATATTTTTACAGTCCGCCGTCCATGAAGAATAATCGAAATAAATGAGATGTAGTTGAAGATGGCGTATTTATATTCTAAGAACTTCTTTTCGAAGAAAAGGTATTTCTTATTAATATTATTTTTGTGTACAAACAAGATGCATTATGAAAGTTTTGAATGACACAAACGATAACACGGTTCGGTAATGGACTCGATTCGTCCTAAACTTTGGGTTACGACTCGATTCACAAACTTCATTCGCTTCGCCTATTTGCTCTTTATCGACCTTATAACGTTAATAGATATAACAGTGCTGAGGGGGAAAACGAGCACTCTAACGAGTCAATTGAAAACCTGTCTGTCTCGTTTGTTGAAGTACTTCTCCGGCATTCGCCTGGTATTTATCAAAAAGACTACAGATAATACCGATCAGTGCAGCCGATCGCTAGAATTTCCCTCTAAACAGTGGCTGAAGTTGAACTAGTTGGATAACTAGTAGGGTTGCAGTCACCGTCGGGATTCGAACCCAAGGATCTCTCGGTCTGCTACTCTCAGAGACAACGGAAATGCTGCCTCCGATCCATCGCAGATAGTAGGTAGAGACGGTGATAATTAGTATCTGAGAGAACAGATTGAGACAAGCGCATCGTCGCACCTCATAGTCGAGTTCCGTCGTATGCGGATTCGTTGGTACAACGGTTAGTGTATTGGGCCGTTGTATCCAATTTTGCGGGTTCAACCCCGATCGAAGCCGTGGATTTTTAAGGGCAAAAAATCCCTTCGTACGCCTTCCTTCGGAGGGGAAGTAAAGCCGGCTATCACATGTAGTAGATTTACTGCATTTTAAAAATATTCAAGCGTAAAAGAAGCCTATGTGGTGAATTAAATTCACCTATTTCGTTGCCCGAAATGATATCTTCCTTCTCCGCTAGATGGTGAAAGGACCGAAGCGAAATTGTGCCCGTGGATGTGCCCGTACCACGTACCCATGGATGCCCTGGGCAGGGGCCCTATACTTCAATTTTAACACAGAGTCCTTTCACGTAAATCAGCAATTACGGTGACATCCAATCGGGAGCTTGTACGTCACTTCAGTGACGTCACTCTGGTGACGTTTAAACTCCCGATTGGATGACACCGTAAAAGCTGATAAGCTCTCAAAGGACACTATGAATGAATCGAGGCACAGAGCTACTGTTTCGGGTAGTCCTGTCCTAAGGATTAACTGCGAGCGAACTTTCTTCAGACAGTCTCTCCCTTTCGGATAAATAATGGTATCAACGCTTGGACGATTAAACAAAATAAATATGCATGGCATTATGCATTCTATGTTTACGAGTTAGGAGGTCAATCTGAAAATTAAATATGATCTTACTGCTGTTTTTCTTGCAAAAACAGAATCATCGAGCACGCTCGGAAAATTGTACACGTTATGAAATAATGCTTCAAAATGGTATAAATTTTGAAAGGAACTAAAACCAAATTGAAGAAGAAAGCAATTTTCGGATTAAAGAAATATTGAATTCTAGAAATAACATTTCTTAACTAAAGTAATTACGGGAAAGATATATGAATTTACGTTGTAATATTTCCTAAACCCTTTTCCGTCTTTGCAAAGGATCTTAATTTCAACTTAAAATATTACACAAATTTTCGATAAGCGAATAAATAGCACCAGAGAACGGGAACAGGAAATAAATTGAATTTGCAGTTACTCAAGAATGCGTCAATAGAGATATTGTCAATCAAATGCACAGCGCAAGCACAAATTATCTCAAAAAAACCAATTCCATAGTACACTAAAGATAAGTCAGGAAAGTACGCGATAAATCAATATCTCACTAAGGAAACAATGATATCGTATTTTCCGGTGAAGTCAAGTGAATGGAGGGAAATGTTAAAACTTTCCTTTGATCACAAAAAAGGATGCCTTGTTATTATCTTTACTTTACGCCAAGATACCGAGATTCCACAATTTAAATTGTTTCAATAGTTTTTTCGTTAGAAATACGTTACGACCACTGTTTTAAAAAAGTGGACAATGGACAAATGTGAATCTACGGGCTAAATAATTACATTCAATGGAAAATAGTTTGAAAATTGAGATTTCAACTGGACATTAATTCACAAAGTCAACATTTTAAACTTATTTTCCTCGATTGTCCGTGTTAGTAAGTGCAAGACAGTTCTCAGAAAATGTCATTCGGTGAACGCACACACTATTTACCGTTTCTGAACAAATTCATTTCAAACGTGCCAGAAATACATTGATGAAGAATAGTGTACTATTGCCGAAGCTTATAAATTTCACCGATTCTATTTCACCGTTTGTAAAATTACAAGTAATTTGTTAGTAAAACTTCTGTGACAAAACTTGTACAAACGCGTGTCCCAGGACACATACGTATGTTCTGGGTCACAATTTATTGTATTCTGACGATACGAAAATACCAGATATTTCTTCATTAAAGAAACAAAACATACGACTGATATACGTGACAATTGTAATTGGAACTAATAATTACTGTACATGTAATTTGAAGTAACTTTACACAAACAAATCATAACAATCCTAATCTGAGATGTTTGGATCGTTGATAATCAACATCCATTAAACCGTCCAAGAGTAGTGAGGGGATGGTGGTGTTGGAAGCAACTCCGCATTCACGGTGAAAAACATGCTGCTCCTTTAGCCGCTTTAGTCGAGATTACTGACGCGCGACTCTCGATTCGACGGGTTTGAACTCTTCCTCGGTTATGGATCTTTGCTTGTGTGTTGGGGCATGGTGAGGTGTTCTCAACCACCAATTATCACCTTTAATGTACCTTCCACTCTTACCACAATAATCCCCCTCTTCCATAACCAAGCTATGTACAGGCATGAGGAGCTAAATAGCTTCCAGGGAAAAGATGATAATAATAATAATAATAATAATAATAATAATAATAATAATAATAATAATAATAATTTAGTTATTATTGTTATTATTATTATCATTATTACTATTATATTATTTATTATTATTATTATTATTATTATTATTATTATTGTTATTGTTATTCTCAAATTAACGTGATTTTGTTTGTGAACAATATACGTGCTAAAGCTACATATGTTACTTCGAAGCTGAAAATTGAGATTTGGTTGTCGATTAGAATCCAGCAGGAGTTTGCTTACTTCGCTTTGCGAGCAAAATCGCTCGAGTTTAAACTTACTTTGGCTGAGTACCCGTTTTGCCTCAAAGCCATCCGGCTCTAACGACACCTCCGCTTCGCACCTGAACCCCTCGCATACGTGTGGTTGCGCTTCGCGCAGGTCGGAACCGCAGCGCCAGTGCTCGCCCCCTTCCAGACAAATGACTCGCGCCGAGTCGCATTCCTCGCGACGGGAATCGCGCTCTTTCCTCTCCTCCTCCTCCTCCTCCGTCGCCGAGTGCTCGTCTCCTCTCTTCGTCTCCTCTTACGCACCGCCACGCACCGCTCCGCTCGTGCACCGCTCCGCTCCGATCGTGGCAACGAAGCAGCGAAAGTGAGCGCCCCCTACGCCTGTGCAGCCGCAACCAACGCGGCACCGCGCACAGCTCGAAAACAGTGCGCCACGACACCATTATTAGAGGCGTGACTTTTTCGTCGTAACGATAAACTCAACCTTAAGCGACAAAATTAAAACGATTTCTTATATCCGAGCGGATAGAATTACTGGGACCCAGAAAGCAATATTCTTTTCGCGAATTGTCACGACACAATGCGTAGGGAACACGACGAATTTTTGCGGCACACGCGATATTTTCGCGGAAGCCGTAGGTAGTTTAAAAGAAATGTGTTTCTACGCGTAGAAGAAAAGAAAATCATTCGCTCGCTGGCGGTGGGGGTGTGCGGCGTACAAGTCGGTGCGAGTGACCGCGTGAACACATTCAGGTCGGTGCCCGAAAAATCTACGGGCGCCGACAGGTAGCCTAATTTACGACGCCCGGCAAATCTACGTGCGCACTATCCCTTCTATACATTTGCTAATATAACGGCGTTTTTCCGTTCGCTAACTATTCATGAATGTTTCTACATCAATCAAAAAGCTAAATACACCACTAGATTATGTATGCTGCCATTTAATTTGTAATAAATAGCTTTGAAATACATTGATGTACATGCCTTCTGCAGTGACGCCTAAGCACTGCTAGTCATAATTACCACACCAAAGCCAATTATTGGAAATGAAAAGTAAGGTTTTCTTCATTACTGCAATAGACACGAATATAATGTTACACAAATATACACTTGCCATTCATTTATATTTTATATTAATATCTAGAAGATTATGATCAAAGATAAAATTATATTAAAGTTAAATTAACGCGATATCTCTGATTTCTGAGCGAAATTATTATCGCGTAAATCATCATGCCTCCAGCCAACTGCATGAACACCAATGATGTCAAAAACAAAAAAGATAATCATAATAACAATGATAAATGCTACTGATTATAATTTTGTTAATAATGATGACAATGATTAATGCCAAAGTAAATTGGGGATTGTTGGTGAGAGGAGACTTCCGCCGTGTGCCCTCCCATATCGACGGTAATTGCTCACAGCTGTGGTTTGCCATTTCCTTCTTCTACATGCCGATATTTCTACAATCATGGTGAATGACGACTGGTGATTGATTATGGTTGAGATCGGATGCATGGTGGTATGGGAAAACGAACCTCCAGCCTTCGGCTCCATGTACTTGTATTATCCCAGCCCTTGAGATACAGAGGCAAAGGCAGACCAGAAACACACATATTATTTCATTCATTAATTAATCTTAAGTAGTTGTTATTAGTGAATAATTTGAAATAATTTGTTTCCCTTATTTCAATCAATGTTTCAAAATAATTAATAATACACTCGGAAATACACTGTGAGAAGTGTGGATAAGAAACGTTTCAAAGAAAATAACAAATATTTAATTTTGAGTCCCAGTGTTAGTTAAGTAGCTTACGGGCCCAAAAATGTAACATCTGGGATGAGACTTGATTGCTGATGAAGAGACAATACATGTGTAAAAATATTAATGATTAATACACTTTCAGTTTGGAATACAATAGAACATGGCAAATACAAAGGAAACAGGCACTACTTACATACATCTTAAGTAAAAGTTAAATTACTATTTTTTGAAAACATTTGATTAAATGTTAGAATTTTGGAATATACCAATTGATTGGATTCCTGTTTGAGATCTAATTAATAGAAGTCTAACGAAGTGTTATTATAAACTGAGGAGTTTCAGTCACAGATTGAAGGCAATGCTAATAGATATTATTCGTGACGATGAAATGAAAAAGTACACGCATTATCTAGGTATAAAACATAGAATAAAAATAAATGACACGATTCATTTAATTATAACAAGCAATTCAGCATTGCTGAATATTCATTGTGACAGAAATGTCCTCAAACCAAGAAATCAAATAATAATATCCTCTCACTAAAAGTATATAAGTTATCATGTATTAAATGTTTGTAATCCCATTCGATGAATTCTGAAAATAAATAATATCTCTTTTTGAATTGCTTAAAAATGTTCTACGTTGTTCAGAACAGGTATAACTATGAAACAGAAGATTACTCTCGATTAGATGAAAACATTTCCCCCGAAATACATCAAATGAGTGTGCCCTTAAAAGCCGGCACTTCCAGTTCACACCCACTGTGTTTCGTTGGCAACAAGGAAAGCAGAGTTGTGCTGAACGCGAATGCCTCATAACCGCACTCCAAACCTTATTTCAAACCACGCACAAACGGTAAAGCGCACAATTACATCTCATTGGGGTCGCTTTAATGTTGCTAACTCGTAGGAGAACGCCTGCATTTCACCGGTCTTGGGTTAAAGACACAAGGCAAGGTTCCTGCTTGAGAACACAAATTGTTTCACGATTTTGTAATGAATTCTTCAGCATAACTATTCGTTTCGAGACGTTTCATTCAGAGATTTCTGAGCCCGTTAAAGAAAATGTTTATGAGCGCGATAGTTGTTTCAAATTCAAATTTAATATGTAGTAATTCTGTAATACGTAGATAACCATTTCCATGAGACAAAGGTGTGTGATATTGGCCACTTTTATCTAAAGAGTTGAAAACTCTCATATTGAGAACTTGATTTACTCAGAGTCGAAGTAGAGAGAACATTTCATTAAATTCCCTCACTCCGTATGCAGTACTAGTATCCAGTAAAACAGATATATTTATTGCTAAAAATCAAACAAGAAACATTGTAAATTGCATCATACTTATCATTGCAAATAACAAGACACATCACGCCACTTAACGATACAAATAAATAACGTAAGAAATGACCGTATGTCTGAATATGAATTATCGCTCTTTTGCACTTCAAATCAACTTGAATTCATTTTCATTACAACTCTTATGAGAATATTGTAGCGGACTGAGGACCCTGAAGAGAATTCACTGAAGAAAGGTTAGATGCCTCCAACTTGAGTACACACTCGATCACTACACAATCCATCACTACACACTCGATCGCAGTCTACTTTCATACGGAATTGAGTCATGCATCACATTATCGGTGCGGCCCTCGTTTCCTTTAGCAGCGTATTTTCCAGAGCTCATCTAAGGTTTCATGCATGTGGATGGCGAGAAACATCGGAACCACAAACATTCAAGGAAGTCGTTTTATCAACGTGATCCAGAAAAATACGAATGTGACGAACACCTCGTGCACCTGTTTGAAACCGTAAACAAAACCCAAACAAATAGAGATCTCGAGATTAATTAAAATACTTTTCATTAGTCTTATAATTATCGTTGCTCTGATTGTTTTCATTTAATATTAGAGTATTACGAGTATTATTTGTCTTTTAGTACTACCCTTTTAGTTGAATCACTTTCATTGGAATTCGTTTACGAATAGTATAAAGGAGCACTATATGTAATAGATGGAAACTTACGTGTATTTCAGAAAAAAACTTGGCAAAAAAACTAAAATAAAATGCAAATTATAAGAAATAACTGCATCACGTGACACTTGAATCGGACATACTTCTATTTTCCGAATTTATTTGTACAGGAGATTTTTTATTTTTTATAGAGATTGAATAATGTTCAAATTACCACAATTTCGTGTAATTGTACCAATCGTAATCACATATATCATGTAATTATTATGTGTTTAACAAGAGAAAATGATTAATTTGTTTATACAACTATCTAAATGTATGTACGAATATTTAATTACCAATAAGCAAAAAGAATGCAAACCTATTGGTCTATAAACTGTTATTTCGTTAATTATTTTAAACTGTCGCATGTTTTAAGTACTAGGTATAGTATTTACTTTTAAATAAAGTTTATTCTACATAAAGAATAAGTATTAACAAAATTAACTTAAAACAGACTCAGGAACATTCGACTTCCAGTTGACATAGCTAGTTATCAGAAAAACATAAACAAAAAATCCATTGAAAAAGAGAAAAACAAATACATAAATTAACTGTTGCAGTATTATCGAGACAGCGTAAGTGCTAGGCGATACCGACATCGCTTCTAGAAATAATTAATAATTTGACCACGCCAAATTCCATAATCATTCGATTCGCTCGTAAACCATTGTAGTACATCTCTCTTGTCATGTCTACTTACAGTTTTAGTTGTTTCTTTCATCATAAAACGTGTTTATTCATTCATATTCTACTTTGTAATGTGTATTTTAATCTTTAAACAAAAATAACAAATTACCGGATATCCGAGTTTTTTTCATAACTGACTATAATAAGAATGAGTATCAAATTTACTGAAGTCAGAATCACATATTCATTAAGGAAATGGGGTTTATGCTGAATAAACCATTAGTGTCTCATGTTCAGCTGACTCCGTGCTTATAGAAGTGTACGTATTTTTGCCCAAGAAAAAGTTGGTAAAACCCTATCAATTTATATATCATCCTCAGGACAGTAATAGAAAACTTCTTCGAAAAACTGAATTGAATGATTTTCTCTTACACTTTTTTTGTCAATACAGATAAACGTTCATTCCTTTAGGTTTTTCTATACGAACAATTGTACTGCAACAGAAAAAATGCTGCTGAACCAAAACTATGCAGAGGTATTTTCCAAAAAGTATCACACCCTAGGCTTACGAAAATCGCATATAAATATTTTCTATAATACTACAATAATTTTAATATTTTAAAACAATTGTAAGTACTTTGGCGCAATAGCCTCTGACGAAGCCTGGATCGACCAGTAGCGTCCCGTCCTTGCGGCCATGGGTTACGGAGTACGTGAGGTTAGCACGTACGCATCCGTACTCCGTGTTCTGGTCTTCCCAACCTGTTATTTAAAATATTAAATATTTTAAAAACAATATTCAAGAATACTGCAATGTAGTAGCAATGTAGATATATACAGTACAACAGTTCTTTAGATAACAAAAAAAAAAGTCACTGTTTCTTTACGCAATATTTAATGGCGGGCGTTCCCTATCTTCAAGCCTTGCATTTGGCTGACGTCAGCAGGACCGTACTGAGTATGACAATTCAGTCGATACGTGGAGTATGTGAATAACCGGAATAACACAACCAAATATTTGTTTTTTCAGTGAAAATCGACTGACACCACCGACACCTCTCACCTGGCCGGAGGATGCATAGTTTTTCTTCAATTCATGCGGGGATTGGAAATTAGCAATGCAATAGTACATTATGAAACGATGATGTAATAATGGGTATTAATACGAGTGTCACATTACGATACGAGTGAGGAACGAACGAGTATCGTTCGTTGCTCGCTCGTATCGTAATAGGGGAGATTCCAGGGTTCGAGATCCGTCGGTGGCAGATTTTCGACACTAGTTAATAGCTACGTCGAATGCAGTAGAACCGGGAGAGAAGGCCCAGGGCATCAACGGATGTTACTGCAGCGCCTCTGACCGGGAGGTCCTAGGTTCGAGTCCCGACCATCGCATGATTTTCGGCACTAGCTTGTCAGCTAGGTCGAATTCAGTCGCTGTCTGGATAAGAATTCCAGCGGCCGGCTTCTCAGATCGGTAGTTATCTGTGGTTTCTCCGATCAACACCAAGCGAATGCCGGAGCAATACTCCATCAAAGGGCCACGGACAGCGCGAAATCTTTCCTACCTCTTCCTTGTCCTAACCTCTCCCGTTACACACACTTACACTAACATGCACTACTACCACACATGCCGGGAGACCAGTCGGGAGGTTAGAGCTTGTCCCGGTTGGGGCAAGCGAATTCGTGCATAATAAGTGCGTATTCAAATGCATAATAAGTGCATTAAGTTTGAGGAAAACTGACACGTGGAATTCTTTTTCTCATGCACTTTCTGTTGTTGCAAGTGTGTAGTGAGGATCTTGGCGAACTAAAATCACTGAAGGACGCTGAGTAATTATATTGCAACTAACAAGAAACCTTTGAACAGGTTCAGGTCAAAATCTGTCTAACGTTTTTCTATTAAAATATATGGACTTTACTTATACGTGCTGGGAAAAAAATAGCTTCAGCAAGCAACCTAAGTTACTTAATGAGAGGTTGAACACGTCATAGGACCAACATTTTAGATTTTCGTTTTTGTGTTATTTCGAATTTTTTTATTCACTTAACACAGTACAATATACATTTTGGAAATTTTATGATCTTCAGGAATTTAAAATGACATGTATATGTTGAGTCACGCTACGTGTCAGGCCTGTTTTTACATCACCTACCACATTACACTTTTTTTGTTTTTGAAGTCTTTTTTCGGTGAATTTCTTTCGTTGTATTTAGAGTGGTGTGTCAAAACTGTCTCTCAATAGTCATTTTTTACTGTCATTTTGGCGGCATTGTTTATGTTAACATTGAACGTTGTAGTTTGTATATTGTGGGAGGTTTTGCAGTGTCTTTTCCACAACAAAACACTACTATACTACATTACTGCTTAGTCACAGGGTAAAAAATGTACAAGAGACGGTAGAAACAAAAATTGAAAACCCGTAAGATCCTTGGAACAAAGAGAAAAAGTTCGGAGAATGAAGAGGAAGATGCTAATGAGACAAAATATGCACCAGGATTGTGTAAGATTTGTGTTGTTACAAAATCTGCATTTCTCCAAAAAATATTATATTTTGTCTTCATGTACCTTTTTCTCAAAAACTATTGCACAAATCTATATGAAATTATTACCATTTATGTATAATGTGTTTGCCGTGATTTATTGTCTTTTATATAAGTATTTAATAATCCAAAACTCAAATGTTCAGTATATTTACAACAAAAATGTTATAAAATTGGATGTTGGGCAAAACATTATTAAACAATGGAAATGATGTTGAGTCGTTATGCAAAAAACACTGCGTATGAAGAACATTGCTACAAAATACTATGTAAAATTTCAAAGGGCTTCATAAAATTGTTTTAGAGATAAAGGTATATAAACAAACCACAAATAACATTACAGAGATAGACTGTAATTGTATTACAGAGATAGGCTGTACCTGCCCTTAAATAATAATTTGGACCGTTTTGGCTACATTGTTTTCGCTAACACCATGAGAAACCCCTGCTGCAGCGAACGACTCACGTAGTGCTGTTGTTTGTTTGTTAGGATTGTTTCCTAGGATCTCTACTTATCGGTTATGACTGACAGTGCGCTGGGCGGAAACAGCAGTTCATTTCGGGAAATATTTTGTAACGATACATTAAATCTGTCGATTTGTTCGTTTATTCGTTAGTCGCTAGTTTTTAATTGCAATTAGTATAACAATCGATTATTTTATACGTTTAATAAACACAATGCCGACCTGGATGGCCGAGGTGGTGAAGAGCGAGTACCGACTCAGCGCTTCGGCCCGAAGGGTCGCGGGTTCGAGTCCCGCCTTGGGCATGGCTGTTTGTCATTGACTTTGTGTGTGTTGTCGCGGAGGGCCTCGCGTTCTGCTGACACCAGATCAGAGGAGCCCGCACGAGTGTTTGTCTAGTGTATGGTCAAATATGCGTCCCTTCGGGACGTAAAGGGCAACCGGCTGTCGGCTGGATGAAAGCCCTAGGAAAAAAAAAAATAAACAGAATTAAATCAATTACATTTAGACCGATTAATATCGGTGCGAATCAAAATTTACGACTGTAGAGTTTGATCATATCAATTAAATTATAATTTTTTCAATTTATAACTTGTATTTACATTTAATTTAAAAAATACTGCCAAGTCGGCAAAAATTGAACTTCATCATTAGCATCCACTGACAATGTGTTGTATTCGGCAATGCGGCGTTGAGCGGCCTCGAAGTCGGAGATTAGTTCACTAATTACAATAATATAAATCAATCAGTCATTGACCTACGAGTCGCTCAGAGAAGTCCTGTCCAACCAAACAATGAATTCCAGGTATTGTAGTTTTCGAGCTAATTTACCAGATGTCACCAGCTAGGATAATGATCAAAATGACTGTTAACTAGGGTGAACTACAAGTGCATTCAACTGAATCATCGTATATTGATGTGTCAGTATCAAAAAGTAATGGTTGGCAAAACAATGTTAACTACACTTGGATGCCAGGGGCACACTTTGGCGCACATCGGGTTTCGTTTGTCAGAGTCGAAGGACTAGTGCCCGGAGGAGTACGCGTTGCGCTGGGATGCATTGCGGGCTTGTCAAGGGCGCGGGCAATGTCATTACGACAAATCGCGCCCGCACGCTACTAGCCCGCCTGGGAAGCGCGGCGCTCAAACGGGCACGGGCAACTTCCTCTGACTCCGCACTCATTTCCTTTTAAAATTCAGAAAGGGGTGTACACGCGCAAGCTGTGGAGTGGCGAGAGGCGGTGAATAGTGGCTTCACACGAAAATATGTTTGTCAGATTTGTTTTCTGTCAAATAACCGAGATTATATGCTTCACTATTATTATAAGTTTATTTTTATGCTAAATTCTCCCTTGCATACACATCTTTGCTAAGTGACCGGAATATGTTTGAATGACGAGTTCTTTCCTTATTTTCGCTTTGTGTTCTGTTATTAAATCATTTAGTTATTTATTGTATTTTTCAATAATGTAAAATAAATAAACAAGTTTTTATAAGTTAAGAATTCTCGCTTACGAACGGACGCTTTCAACGGGTAAGAATATTTGTCTGTAAAACCTTCTAACTTGAACGTAGAAAAAGTTCATGCTTTTTTATCACTCTTAAGTACACAGGATAACAAAATCTAGATCTTTTGATTCCATTTTTTAAAATCTCAATGGAGAATTTGAAATCGGACTGATGTAGTATTTATTTTAATAGATCATTTCTTTCCCTTAAAGAGAAAATGGGAATTAATATACATAAATTTATGTCAATAACTGTCAAGTAACTTCTCAAAAGAGTGTCATGGGTCAGGTATTCACCGACACGCCGTAGCATTTGTACAACCCTTACTTTTAAATTTCGTGCCAATTTCTCTGGATGCAGTGCCCGCGAGCTCTAGCAAGCGTGTTAACTTGCCCGCGACCTTGACATGCCTGGCATAGTGTAGCGTTGCCCTGTGTAGCGTCGCCTGGTCCGGCGCCGGTGCGTCGGGCCGCTTCGGGGAAACCCGCGCTAAGCCGGATGTGGATGGGGGTGGAGGGCGGCGGCGCCACGCCGCGCCGGTTGGAAAAGCCCTTAGGAATCCCGGCTGGAATTTCCTTGAAAAGGACGCGCGCGGAGGCGAGTTTAAGAGATGTCGGTTGCAGCCTGGAAAGGCTGGCCAGCGAGCCGTATGACGCCCGCTGCTTGTAGGGTGGGGGCGAGCCGTCGGATATTTAAGGCCGCGCCGACAGGCGCCTCGCGGGATACGCTGGGTGTCGAAAGACGAGAGGTATCTCCAGTGCTATCATTGCACGTGATCTTCGGGTCGAAGATCGGTTTGGCGACAAGCCATGTAACTGGTGTAGTTACGGGACTCTATGTCCGACAGCTTCGCACCTCGCGTTGCTTTTTGCTGCTTCCGAAGCAGTGGTTCTGAGCGAAGGCCTAGGGACGGTCGCGGGGTTTCGCGGCTAAGAGAACTGAAAGGTTGCCAAGGGGTTAGATTTTCGTATTATAATCTTTGTACATTAATTGTAAATATTCTGTAAATATATTGTATATATCAATCAGAACAGTCGTCTGTGTTTTTCATCCTAGTACGCCACACCTGAATTGAAACTCGTACCCGTCGGAGCGCTTGCTCCCTCGCGGATATTTCCTCACACTTGGCAGGGCTGCACAAACCCAACGGGAACGACGGTTTGTGAAAAGTGAGGAATTTTGATGTTTTTTTAATAACTTTCAGAGCGCGAAGGCAGCTATTTTATCACAGCACATATAAATAGTGAATATCTATAAAAAATGAGGCCAGATTTCGACCTGTACCTGTTGAAAGTACCCTTGAAAGTTTGTGTCATTATTAGCGGAATAATGGATTTTCATCGAAAAGTTCTGCTCTTACTTGCGAACAAGGAAAGAGTCTGTGAATTCACAGTTGCCATTGGTCTAATTGATTGAAAAGTTAGTTATTCTTCCTAAGACGCCAACGCCATGTTAGAGCACTGTGCATATGATAGTAGAATTGGGAAAAAAATTATATTATTGAGAATAGTTTATATGGGATTGGGGAATCTGCGTGTTGTACTGCGTAATGATGGGAATATGGACAAGATGGAGAATAAAGATCAAGCATCTGACCCGTTTTTCAAAGAACGGAAAGGGACCTCTGTCCCTCTGCCGTGAACTTGGTTACGGAGCTATCGTTGATCGTCAGCGGGCTTGTCCCTACAATGCCGTCTAGTGGGGAAAAGAGGTATTACTAAGGTGCTGTACGGTTTTACAATGTAGAATTTTCCACGGCTGTTTAAGAAGCTGCTGGTTATTTTATTTTTTACTACAAAGTTGTGTTTTGGGGTAAAATGGATTTGCGGACTATTGCACCGACGCTGCAAACTAGAAAATTTTCTTCCGTGCTTTGTGAATTAAGAAAACAGTAATTTAAACCTTTTCATATGCAACTGTAATTTTGTCTAGTGTCTTTTCATGGATCAGATAACTCCAATCGGTACTTATTCTTTATTAACAAATGCATATCTCTGTTTATCTTTTTCATATAAGTGCACCAACTTGTCAATGAATTCATGAAGATTTATTCAAGCGTGGGGCAATTTTGAGAATCCACATAGAGAAAAGTAGCTTATATTTGGAAAGCCAATACCATTCACCTGCATGTTCATTGAATTCAGGATTATTTTTTTTTGTGAACGTGCATTTTCACTACTGTCCGTCAAAAATGCCCAAGACTCTATCGGATAAAAACATCCTTCATTGTATCATAGAAGCTCCAACTTCTCTCTCGTCATTCTCAGTTCACCAAGTCATAGAGAATAAAAAGGCGTTTCGCGTACGTAACTACGATCACTTCTCGGACTCAGCAGATAAGTGGGTATTACATTGATTACACTGATTGTACCGCAGCCTCTGGGTCAATAACCCCATCTCGATCAAGTTTCTCGTCCTGTTTCCCTGATCCATTCAGAAAATGCTGAGATGGCCCCTTGTTTTTGCTTCTTGACCTAAATGAAACTTCTTTATCTGTGCACGTCTTCTAGAATCCAGTGGAAAATATAGTTATTCAAATTTTCGTTCTCTATGTTGTCGCGGCAGGAAGTATTATTCCTTGACGAAGGACACGATGAGGGATAAGAGCAAAAATTTATTGATTTACCCTTGAAAATATGTTTTATTATATCGGAGCGAATATTTTGTTAACAATCCTTGCAGAAAGAAACCCTCATTTTCTGTCTGCATTTAAAATTTAAGTAATATGGCTTAGGGTAAAGATCACAGAATTAGAAAAACGTGCGCAGAGTTCACTTTTCCCCATAGCACGTCCCACACAGTTTTTAACTGTTTTTGACGTAAAATAAATAAATATAATATTTTGATTACTGAGCCATTCAATCATATATAATGCTATTAGTTTCTGCAACTGACGAAGTGATGTTGGTGAAAAGGTAGGTGATGCTGAAAAAGTGATGATAAAGTGATGATAGAGATGATATGATTGAAGTAATTGAGCGATGATGTGATCATGTTAAGGTGATGATGTAATGGAAGTGATAAGTTATGAAGATGTGATGGTGATGTGATGGTGACAAAGTGTTCCCAAAGATGATTGCGGTGATGAAGTGGTTGTGGTGATTAGGTGATCATGAGAATGTGGTTAAATCCCAGAATACGACGCGGGACGTGAGAGTACAATCATAAAGCCCCAAACTTTGGTGATGACCGTATGTATATGATGTTTATTACTATCTCTGATAGAAATGACTGGGTTATGGTAATGAAGTGAAGACAGCGATATTGTGGTGAAGGTGACAATAAAGATCTGCATGCTGACACAAGATAGTGATTGCAGGGTGAAGAAAAAGGTTTATGGTGAGGCTGCAGTTGAAGGAATGGTAGTGGCGGTGGCGATTGTGATGGTACTAGTGATTATGTAGATTGTGGTGATGCGAAATGATGTGATGAGTTAGCGAAATTGGTCGGATTAGCGGCAGAGGCAGCGGTGGCAGTGGTTGGCGGGGAATCATACGATAGCCGCGATGACGCGATTGCGACGACGGAAGAGACGACGGCGATGGCGGCGATGGCGGCGATGGCGGCGATGGTGGCGATGGTGGCATGGCGGCGATGGACGTCGATGGCAGGTTGGCGGCGATGGTGGCGATGGCGGCGATGGTGGCGATGGCGGCGATGGTGGCGATGGTGGCGATTGTGGCGATGGCGGCGATGGCGGCGATGGTGGCGATGGCGGCGATGGCAGAGATGGTGGCGATGGCGGCGATGGCGGCGATGGCGGCGATGGTGGCGATGGTGGCATGGCGGCGATGGACGTCGATGGCAGGTTGGCGGCGATGGTGGCGATGGCGGCGATGGTGGCGATGGCGGCGATTGTGGCGATGGCGGCGATGGCGGCGATGGTGGCGATGGCGGCGATGGCAGAGATGGTGGCGATGGCGGCGATGGCAGCGATGGCGGCGATGGACGTCGATGGCAGGTTGGCGGCGATGGCGGCGATGGCGGCGATGGCGGCGATGGCGGCGATGGCGGCGATGGCGGCGATGGCGGCGATGGCGGCGATGGTGGCGATGGCGGCGATGGCGGCGATGGCGGCGATGGCGGCGATGGTGGCGATGGTGGCGATGGCGGCGATGGTGGCGATGGTGGCGATGGCGGCGATGGCGGCGATGGTGGCGATGGCGGCGATGGCGGCGATGGCGGCGATGGCGGCGATGGCAGCGATGGCGGCGATGGTGGCGATGGCGGCGATGGCGGCGATGGCGGCGATGGTGGCGATGGTGGCGATGGCGGCGGCGGTGGAGATGGCGGTGGCAGCGACGATGACGGTGGTGGCGGCGGTGGTTGAGGCAGGGGCGATGTTGGCGGCGGTGGCGGTGGCGGCGGCAGGGCCGATTACGGCGGTGTCGGTGGCAGTGGTGATGACGCCGGCGGCGGCGGCGTGTCGTCTCCGCGGTGCGGTGCGCTGCCGTGCGTCGCGGCGCCTGCCGCCGGGGCGCGTCTGTGTTTGGCCACCGATAAGCGGCCAGCCTACAAACCCCAATTGAGAGCTCATTGAATGGAGGGCGATAAGGGCAGGTTCAGGGCCGCCCCGACGCGACCCTGAGACGGCGCTGGCTGATAGGGGGCGCACCTCGCGGGTCGCTGCCCGATACGCGCCCGGCGGCGCCGCTCCCGCTCCCGCTCCCGCTCCCGCTCCCGCTCCCGCTCCCGCCGCCGCCGCCACCACCACTCCTCCGTAGCCCCGAGCGCCGCTGAGGCCTCACCGGACGCGGCGCAAAGAGCATTTGGAATGAGTACGAACAAACGCAGCAATTACTAAAAGTCCTATGACAATTTACTGCAATCCAGATAACGATGACACAAACATGGAATGTCCACTCATGGCCACTTTAGAGTTAATATATTTTTTTTACGCCTATCATCATATTTACTTAGTGTACAAGACCGTATGTCCATATATGAGGGATTATGTTTTTTTTTCAGGAAGCCAACATTGTTACTCTATAAGTAACTGCACCTTTACAAACTTTCAACCTTGGTTTTCCTCGAATCTGAGAATTCTGGGCATACAATATGTCTGCTCTAATAATCGATAAATGAGTGGTGCTACAAGAGCACTTACTATCTCGTACTATTTGTAACGATTATATTATATTATAATACTAACCAAACCCTTGCAAAAATTACATATTGTTCAACTCGATTGCAGACTGTGCTGTCACGGCCAGCGATGACTTAATCCATCTAAGAATTTATGGGCTAAGAAAATAAACTAATGAAAGTCCAATAAAACGCAACGGAATCCCGTTGAACGGTGTGCTATCTCACCTGTTTCACCATTATTTGTTGTACACAAAAAGACAATACAATAATACAATTGTATATTACATAATTAATATTCTCTTTACTTTAGCACTCTTCTTGAATTAATAATACGGCGAATGAATCCTGCTCCACTGTCGTAGGTGCTTTCGTCTGGCAAAAACCTTATGCTAAACGACGGAAATATATAGGTAAACCTGTCTTAAGCGGCCACTTACTGTTTCGGAGAAAATTGGGCTTTAATATAGATGGTCGCGTAGTCAAGGAAATGAGGACACAGTAAGCACACATCAGGTCCAAATGTTATAATTACTATGAAATAAAAAATATTTCCTTTTAATTGTCTTAATTACCTAAAACTGGTGCTTCGCGAGGGAACAGAGGGAAAACAATAGCAGACAATCATGCGAATACTGACAAATTCGGGACACGTTATTTCATGAAGGAAAATTATTGATATTTGTGTTATCTGAGTGAGAATTAATTCCCTTGGAAAGCATGTGACTCTAAATGTCACTGTTTGAAGTAATCTAACAATGCAACCCCCCACAGTAACAGAATAAATCACAATCACACCCGCTTTTGTTTCATAGTTTACTACAGCTAAATAGCTAAAGGACTCTACGAAATGTGCCTACCTGCTGGTTGCCAGCGATGTGACATATTATGGAAGGGAAAGTAAAACGTAACTTAGGGGAAAATCAAACGGTTGCCAACAAAAGAGGCCGTTATATCAGGTGACCGCTTAATTGAGGTGGTCGTTCAATTAGGGTTCACTCTATTGAGATATTTGGTGGAGAATGTTTCTTAGTAGTGCCAGGGGCTATTAACTTGGTTCTTCCGCGCTGTGATACAAATTGTTGTGGTGACGTCGATAGTGAACACTCCCATTGGAGGGGGAGTGCACATGGAGGCAGAGATAGTGATAGCCATGAGAAGAACATGACTACAAAATCTCATGGGACCCAGGAGGGAGAGGCGATTACAGTATTTATACTATCGCTGGTTGCTCTTGCGAATTTTTTGACATGTACGATGATAAATATCTCTCATTCAATTCAGCTTATTCCTATATTTTCATTTAAGCAGGCAGTCAGTTTCACGGAAAACCTTCATAATCAATTTTCGAATTCTCTGTTTGAGATTCAATAGTCACCTCCAATTTCGTATGTCTCGAACAATTTGTGCAAGACTTCATGTGCTCCGGAATCTGGCTCCTTTCCTGTTCTTATACCATACGAAGATGAATTACCAATGAAAGTAGCGTTAAAGGAAAAAATTGCAAACAAAATATATTCGCTCCCACGTAATAGAAAGATTTGAAGACCTCAGGGCAATAACATGCTATGCCACTGTATGTACATTTTGAGAAAAAGGAACGTAAAGGTTCAGTTAGACATTACATTCTAAACATTAGAATAAAACACATTAATTTATAAATTACTGTCATCTTGCGGCGATCTTTAAAATAAAAACCTAACATCTAGATACATCTATGGGACGCCGAAATACCTCAATACCTCAAATATCTATATTTCACCAGAAATGTGGTGTTATTGCTGAAAGGTCTTCATTTGTTCTTGATTCGTGAAAAGGTCATGTTAGGAAGCTGTGAATTCCGATGTGAAATCTTGTAATAAATAGATCGGCAATACTTTCTTGGGATGGGTTCAGACAATTATACTAAGAATGACATAACCTTTTTACTTTCTCGTATACGGAGTAATATGCACAGTATAGAGATAATTATGTAATGTTGCGCGGAAAAATGGCGAATTTTCGGCAGAAAAAAATGAATTGCCGGGTTCTAACAACAAAGAAGTGGTTAAATCCAGTTGCTAAAGTAAAAAAGACTTCGTAAGGCGAGAAAGTAAAAATACTATGGTGTGGTGTAGTAGCCAGATTCCCTGTTTTGTGGGTTCTTGATACTGAAAAGTCAATTGATGCCAAAACGTCCGTCCGTCCGTCCGTCCGTCCGTCCGTCCGTCCGTCCGTCCGTCCGTCCGTCCGTCCGTCCGTCCGTCCGTCCGTCCGTCCGTCCGTGAACACTACTAGCGCCTAACACATGCGTAGAAGTTTTTCCAAATTGAAGAAACCCCTGTCCATTTGGCTCGAGTCGAAGCATTGAGATGAAAAATTTTCTTTAAAATTTGGGGATACTTTACATGAAGCCCCTGGGACATTTTCAAAATTTTCTCAAAAACTGCTCCAAATTTTTTCTATATTTTTTTGTAAGAATAGAGAAAAACACATTTATAAAGGTAATTTCCGATTACTCTTGTATATTCGATAACCGGTATTCCGGTAACTCCAATTTTCAGGGTTAACGTACATTTCGAAAGTTTCAAATTTTGAATTTTTTCAGCATCTTCCTACAACTACAAAATTGAAGGAGATTGTCCTTTTTTTTCTTCCTTTGTTTTCGATATTTAGGTTTTTCATTGTCATGCACATTTTTTTTCAAAATTGTTTTATTTTTGTGCCATAGTGCGTGAAATATGTGCAATATTTTGTGCAGTTTTTTTTTTAAATTTAAGTAGTATATGACTTAGTGTAGGGATCACAGAATTTTGAAAATGTGCACACAATTCACTTTTCCCCATAGCACGTCATACGCAGTTTGAACTGTTTTTTGACGTAAAACAAATAAATAAATAAATATTAAGTAATAACAAAAACAAGGTTTTCTCGAAAACGGCTCCAAATTTTTTCTTTAAACGTTTGGTAGTAATAGTGCGAAATGTGCTCAATAAGATGACATGAATGCCATATTACTATATTCATTTGTTTTTCCTCAAAAATTACAAAAATATAACTTTTTTGACAAGCCTCTCACATCGTTAATATTTGTTCACATTATGGCATTTATAAGTACATGTACTTTAAATAATGTGATAAAATTTCTCGAAAACTCCAGTTTTCTGTGAAATTGAGCTAAAATTTCTAAATTTTCAGAAACGTTCGAGCACCATATTCTCAAAAATGGCTACAAATTTTGTCGTCAAACTTTTAGTACGGATAGGGCTAATTGGGCTGTTTGAAAGGCCATAAAATTAATTTTGCTGTATTCTTCAAAAATCGGATTTTAAAAAATTACACAAATATATTTGAAATATCTGTCATGCCTTTAATAAGCACATTTCCAGGAATTTGTATACATGATTGCATTTGGGAGTAGAAGCACTTCAAATAACTTCCGATAAATTTTTTTCGAAATTTCAGTCGTTTTCTGTGAAAAAAAACAAAAACTTCAAATTTCGCGTTGACAGTAACTCTTAAATGCCATTTTCATAAAAACGGCTCAACATTTTTCAACGAAAATTTCCATATAGGACGAGGTTTTACTCTTCTATTATATTCTTAATGTATTTTTTTGTTTCTGCCATTAAGAAACCGAAAAATTGAGCAAATGTGAAAAAGTGATGTTTGGGCGGCGAAAGATGGCATCTGAACACAGGATGGGTCTTGACCGAAAAGCCAGACTCAGTCAAAAAATACTACGAGAAAGTCTGTGCCATTCTGTAGCACCACTATTTCGTTTTCAAGGGGCCACAAAATATGGATTCTGATGTTAGAGGAAGTAAGTTACTAAATATATGAAAAGATTTCTCCATTTCTCCGTTACCAGAACTCGGCAATAAGAGTTTTTATGTCGAAAATTCATAGTTCTTTTGGCGTATGATTACAACATACACTTTCTCTTCTTACGAAGTAAAAGCGAGAAATAAAAAACCTGTTCGGTATCAGAGAAACCCGAAATGTGTAATACCAATGAAATCTATGAGTAGAAATCGATATTCCTCAGCATTATATAACTTTCTCTATACAACATATATTACTCCATTTATACGTACGTATACGAGAACGTAAAAAATGGTGTTACAGAATTGCACAGATTTTTTCGTGCCAGTTAGTTTAATAATCTATTTCCTCTGGGCCAGCTTTTCGAAACTATATCAATGTTCAGTTTTGCCGAACCATTTCTTTAGGTGCCCTTTGAACCATCCGATGAAATAATCTAAAGGGAAAAACTTTACATCAAGAAATTTTACGCGAAAGCAACTCATTTTTTCAAAAATATTTAACATTTAACTTATTTTAAGAATTATGTTTTGAACAGCTTACAAAAAGAAAACGGCTTACCAAATTGTCCAGTTTTCTTCATATGTCGCATTTCATGCAGTATCTGCTACTATCCGCGCACGTTTTCTGAAGCCCCGGAATACCTACCCCCACTCCTTTGCCAACATTAGTTGAATTAAGACTAAATTACAGCAACGAGCGTTGTAGACAAAACATGATAACCATAAATGTTTGCTCCCATGTAATAGAAACTATTTTGTGTTGAAAAACGAATTACAAATTTGATATAAAATTCCTTTTGTGAAAATAATAAAACTCCCCACTCCTCTTGCAACTAGCGAAGCAAGGGCTCAAGAAAATGAGCGCGGGTAATACCCAGGCACTCAGAGATTCCTGTTCATAAATTCATTTCAAATTCCGATATGAAAAATGTATTCATTCATATATCAAAAATGTATTCAAAAAGTCATTATTTGTGGTGAAATATTAGAAAATGTTGACTTTGACCTCATATTGGCTCAGATGCCTCCTATTGGCTCGTCTATGAAGTATGCTTCAATTATGTCTTGTGACGAACAAAGCATTTTCTGCAATTAAAAACATTTGTTTCTAATAAAAGGATGAATTTGGTAGAGAAAATGTTTGAAAATTTGTCGATTGTTCACTGTTACAAAAGGCAATAAAACAAAAAATATACTTAACTAAAGTTTGATTGGCATGATTTGTCAATTTTTACCAGTATTATGCATGTTTGGCTATTTGATAGTGTACGTGTGCATGAATATTTTAGAATTTGATAATGAATGGAAATCCTGTCTCTAGTTATGATGATTACGACTTAATCCAATTTCCATTTCTTTGTAAAAATTCCTGGTCAGGATATTTTCTTACATTATTGAATTTTATTGGGCGATAACTCTGCTAATGTCAAAAGCATGTCATAATTATTGGTTCACAAATTTTAATATTTTAAGAGGCACCGCATCAACCACTTAAAACAGGAAAAATATTTGCTGGCAGTTCTTAAGCACTCGAAGACACAAACATGTATATTTTCTTTAATATTTACAAACTTTTGACAAAATTTCATAAGATAAAATATGAGAGAATAAACATAGAATATGTCAATTAGCACAGTCGCTTCTGAGCAAGTGATATTATCATAGTGTTTGATTACAAAACACGTATTTTTTCGATATTTTTTTGATTTTTCGGGCCACAAATATCTTGGTCGAAATCAGTCTTTGGAAATACTGTAGAGAAATGAACACTATTCCGAAATGGAGATTTTAGAAGAAAAATTACAGCTGTTTGTGAGAAAATCTGACACGGCGATTTTCGAAAATACGACATATTCAGTTCCCATGCTGTAAAAAACATGGATTTTTGAAATATCGTCGTTAGAGATACTTTCAATCTTCTAAGTCAACAAACGTATTAGACCAGGTAAATTTGAACCACATGAGAAATCATTTAAAAAAATACATTTGTGTAGTGTTTCTGAAGTAAAATCCAAAGTATGCTTCGAAGCAGTTCCTATTTCAGGCCTTATTCACTCATTTAGAATAATGTGAACATTAACCGACCAATTCGGAAATTAGCCGCATTCAGACATTCATCGCAACATAGTGTGAACAGACACTTCGTGAAGTACAAAATCGTCGACAAGACTCGAAGAGGATATTCAAATAACAATGCGATCGCGTCTCGTACGGTGTAAACAGGAAATTGTAGTAATTCACATATGAAATGAAAGTAATTGAATTTAAAAATTCCTTCAAACAGGAACTTTGTTTGAATTGCCCACACCCGCCGCGCCTCCGTGGTGCGTCCCGCCGCCCGCCACTGCCGGGCACTGCGTTGCGTAAGCAGAAGGCGGGGAAAGGGGCGGGTGGAGAGGACGGGGTCGTGAGGGGCGGGGCGGGGCGGGCAGTTTCCGGAGCGCCATTCCCACGTGCGTTATCTCTCCGCCTCGCGACTCGGCCTGCGCCTCCCGCTTCCTCCGCTGCCGCCGCCGCCGCCGCCGCCGAGGCCGCCTTGAGTCCGCGCACGCAACCGATTCGGGAAATTAAGCCGCCACCTGCTGGGGGCGCGACGCGCGGAATTGTGTGTGGACGTGTTTCTGTGAGATAGAGAGAGGAAGGAGGAGTTGGAAGGGAGAAAGAGAAGGAGGGAAACAGAAAGTGAGAAAGTTAGAAAGAGAGAAAGAGAAGGAGGGAGTTAGAAAGAGAGAAAGAGAGAGGGAGAGAGAGGGAGAGAAAAAGAGGGAGAGAAAGAGAGGGAGAGAAAAAGAGGGAGAGAAAAAGAGGGAGAGAAAAAGAGGGAGAGAAAAAGAGGGAGAGAAAAAGGAGAGAAAGAGAGATAAAGAGAGAGAGAGAGAGAAAGAGGGAGATAAAGAGAGAGATAAATAGAGAGATAAAGAGAGAGAGAAAGAGAGATAAAGTAAGAAGAGGAAGAGACACAGGGAGGAAACGAGAGAAAGAGTAAAAGAGGAAGAAAGAGATAGGAAAAGAGACGAATGAAGACAGAGAGGGAAAAGAGAGGAAAAAAGAGAAAGAGAGAGAGAGAGAGAGAGAGAGAGAGAGAGAGAGAGAGAAGAGAGGAAGTAAGAGAGAGAAGAGAGGAAGTAAGAGAGAGAGAAGAGAGGAAGTAAGAGAGAGAGAGAAAGCGAGTGAGGAAGAAAGAGATAAATACTTTAGTATGAAGGAAGAGAGAAGGAAAGAGAAAGAATGTTAAATATTTTTGAAGTAATGAAATATCAATATGATAAAGAACAATTTAATTTACCCTCGAATCAAATCATTTTTGGCCTGACCATGTTATATTATCGAACTTCAACCTCTTTTATAGGAAACTCTTACATTATGCGAAACGTTTTTCGGAAGCAAGTCGTTGACCTTCCTTTTGTCGGAACTCTGAGGATCTTACCGTGAGTTTGAAAGAAAGAAACAGGAATTATAGGGGCTCTACCATATAATATTCTCAGTATTTTCCAGAAACACGTTTTGCTGGCGTGAATCCCTTTCCATTTTCGTGCAAATGTATTCAATTTTCATTGTAATTCCATTCCTCACCATTAAATCATTGTCTCGATAATTGTCTTTATTGAATAAGAGAATGGGAGAATTCTTTTCTACTAGACTTGATACTTCTTTAACGGAAAAAGAATGTATTATTTTAGACGGTACTGTCTCTTACCGGCCTAGACACTTACGTGCATTCTGCGACCCATGCCTCTCTGGATCTAGCCCGTCCAATCTCACCTCAAGCCTGGTCTCCGATTGATTGATTGATTGATTGATTGATTGATTGATTGATTGACTGATTTTTTCGTGTTTCCGGGCGCGTCAACTGCTTTGGTCATTATTCCCGTTAGTGTAGTGCATGTTTTTTCTCGGGAGATGGCGGTGATCTTCCCCCGCCGGATGGCGAGATCCGGCGCCGACCTACCGTCGGCTAGTGGGGTTTCCCCCTCTGGTGTCCGAGGTAGCAATCACTTCGTCTGAAACCTATCATGACGCCCGACGTAGCCCTTCTGATCTATCTCTGTGCTTGCAAATATCTAGTAGAACAGGAGTAATTCCATATAGGATTACCGCAGCCTGTAGACACTCACTTGGAAACCTTAGCTCAGAACAATCCTCTGCTTAGTAAGACGGCTGATTTCATACAGTTAGAAAAGTTCAAGAATCGCTGGATAAAAACAATTAAATAACAGACGATTATTTCATTCATAAGTTAAAAATTCTATATTTAACGATAGACGTTTCGATCTCAGCTTTATGTGTTTACAATTCTCAAAAAGAAACTAACATACGGCTATTGTACAAAACTGTAACATAGTTTGTAACAATATAGTTCCAATAGTGAAGAGACCGGTAGCGATAGCTCAGTGCATCAACTGATGTCTCTGCAGCGCCTCTAACCAGGAGGTCCTAGGTTCGAGTCCTGACGGCGGCAGGATTTTCGACACTAGCTGTTCAGCTAGGTCGAATCCAGCTGCTGTCTGGAGGAGAATTCTAGCGGCCGGTTGCTCTGATCGGTAGTTTTCCGTGGTTTCTCCGATCAACACCAGACGAATGCCGGAGCAGTACCCTACCAAACGGGCCACTGACCGCGCGCGATCTGTCCTTTCTCTTCCTTGTCCTATCCTCTCCCCTTACACACACACTTACACTAACATGCACTACACTACCACATATTCCGGGTGACCGATCGGGAGTTTAGAGCTTGTCCTGGCTGGGGGGGTGCCCCGCAGGTGGGAGAGTCCTGGTTAGGGGGAAGCCCCACTAGCCGACGGTAGGTCGGCGCCGGATCTCGCCATCCAGCGGGGGAAGATCACCGCCATCTCCCGAGAAAACAACATGCACTACACTAACGGGACTAAAGACCGAAGCAGTTGACGCGCCCGGAAACACGAAAAAATCAATCAATCAATCAATAGTGAAGAGGATCTCGCAAATGAGATCGAAACGTCTATCGTTAGATATACAATTTTTAACTTACGTCTGGAATCATCGCCTGTTATTTGATCATTCAGTAATATTATTTTAACATCTCACGCCCTCAAACAATAGTTCTGCTGTAGCTATGGCAATCTAGACTATGATTATCCCTAGAGAATGAAGGACTTGAGAGCATTCACAGCTCAATTTCGAGAGATTATCAACGTTTGTTCTATCTTTGTAATTAATATCAATTTACATTGTCATCCTCGCTCCAGTGATTGATTTGTTGTTATGAAACATTCTACAGTGAAAATGTTACAATTCAAATACCTCTTTGATGTGTTCCTCTCCGTAAGAGTCGCGCTTATGCGATAACCTGTTTGAGAATGAAAGCGGCGTCGGCGTTCGGCAGAGGCGAAATTGGCCCGCGCGCCATGCAAATCACTTCGATGGTTATCGCATGAAGTAGGCATACAGTACCCTCTTCAATGAAACAATCATATCATTTAGGATGAGGTACTTTATTACATTTGAAAAACCATGCAGGGTATGCGCTCATCAATGCGTATAGTACCCTTCCAGCAAATAGGATGCCAATATCGTTAACCTACTTTCATTGTTTGGCAGCGTATTTCAAAATATAGGCTAATGAATTTCCATAGTGGAATTTCGGCATTGCATCCATTTCTAAAAAACATTAAATATATGTTATACAACCCGTTGAATGCCAATATTATGACTTTTTAAAGAAGGATTTTACTTAGTTTTTGCTTAGTTTAAAGATGAAACTAGTAGTAGTGTTTTAAAATGGCACTGAAGTTCTTTTGTAAGTTATTTGATATAAGCATTTTTTAACACATTTATTAATTTTAGATGGATTACATCGTTCAGTACAATCAATTTACAAATGTTTTTCATACTTATCCTTGTTAAAGTTCTAAGCCAACTTAATCTATTCATTGAGGAGGATACTCTGGGGAGAACTTCACGGTTATGAATCATGGTTGGCTAAAATTTTGAGAAAGGCTTCAAACGGAAATCTATTTTTTTTATTCGGGTGTTGGTTGGATTTTTCGGTAGTTTGTAATGAGCTGCTGTGATATAAGCATATTCATTATGCGCCGTACACCTTACGCTATTCGATCATTGTAGATTGAAAAAGTTTGATCAGACACCGTGGTCTGCTGAGAGGTATCACTAACTTTCGAAACACCTGGGCATTAGGATAAAAATGAAGACTACGAATGATTTCTTGGAGTGAAATATTTCGGGATTATTAGAAAATGGAATTTTTTAATCCTATTCGCTATTCAAATAGACACGAGTCAAAAATTTACTGTTAATATTAAACAACTTTATAACTCATGATTTTAAGCCTGTGTACTTTTGGTCCTTTATTTTTTATAAGTGTAAAATCTCGACTTTATTTTGTAGCAATAATACACTTACTTTCAACCATCAAATTGATGTTGAGATTTAGGATTTGCCATGATTTGAGGTGATACTAAGATATTGTAGAATGTGTTAGAGAAGTAAAGAAACATACGCGCTTGTACAAGAGCTGTACGAAGGGATTGGACGAAAGAAAATGATTACTAATTTTCAATGATTCTTGACCCGTTGCAATTATATGTATAATGGTTCTCGAGTTTGGGTCACAGGAAAGAAACCAGAAACTTTACATTTCCGACGTTTCGGCCATGTATTTGGCCTACATTAGGCCTGCAGAACAGATAAAACATTTATATACAAGGATGTGTATAGTGAACCATTTCATTAGAGATAAAATTACAATTTGTTTGTTTACAATATATTTTTTTCGCCTGTAAGGTTATCAATAGAGTTCATCGTCTATTCTACATGTTCCTATTGTCTACGTAGTTCCATCTCACATAAATCTTATTGGATTCAACTGTGATAAACATTTTGCGCGTGTGGTACATCCACCTCTGTTAGCGTTTGTTAGGCTACAATAGTGTTACCAACTTGTCAAACATGAACACAAGAATTTGTATATTTACATGTACAACATACTTCGTACACACCGCAAAATATAATTTGCATACAGAAAAACAAAAACAAATAATTTACCAGTACTTATGTACAAAATAATTATCTGTGTGGATTTGCTAATACAAAGTTATTATTCATGAGCTGAATTAGTATGGTAATAGTAAAACAGGTGCCAAACATTTATTATTTTTGAATATATTATGTGTCAATCAAAATGCACACTAAATTATCAGAAAAAAAAACAATATTAATTATTTATTACATCATTTTTGTAAGACTTATAACAGATAACACTGAGGAGGTTGTGTGGCGAGCAAAGAGCTCCGGCCGCCTTTCCCCCGAAAATATTCTGGTACTCACTTGGAAAGGAGGCTGAGCCATCCCTTAGAGCCGCCTTAAATGGAAATCACCAGATAAAATTCCCAAACTATATTAGGATTCGAACCTGGTTCCTTCAGCTGTACATCATTTGCCTCTCCAGGAAATACCAAAACAATTCCGAGCATGATTCTTCCTAAATGTCAAGGTCTTCTCTAAAGGTATAGTGCTAATAATGTCTTTCCCTACAATAAAACAGTGTTCCTACGTATAAAAGAATACATGAATAGGAACTCGTGCTGTGCTTTCCCTCCACGCCGTTTTTGACACATTGCACAAACCACGCTTTCAACTTAATGTATTGTATCATGTTTTTAGACGCTAAAAGAATGACGCATTGCAGCAGAATTATTAAATCCGCAGAGCACTAAATTTCCTATTTTTACAGAATTACAAGTTCACAATGAAGCGGAATTATTTGATCTCGTAGAAATATCAAGGCAGGAAGCTATAACACTGTAACAATGTCTTAAAACACACAACAACTCTCTTAAGAGATGGAAAATGTAGAATAATTTCGAATTATTTTAAAATAAATAAAATAATGGTTGTAGTTATTGGCAAATTTGATAAGTTAGTAGGGTTAATTTTGAATCCAGAAAAAAATGAATTTAAAAAAATTATTTATTTATTGTCGCATCAACTACATGGTCATTAGCGACAGGTATAAGGTTACAATTGTTTACATTGTTTTACAAGGATACACAGTCCGTTGTATATAGTTTAGATTCCAGAAAATTCAATGAGGATACAGCACAATATTATAGAATAGAAAATATACCACGAAAACAAAAAAAATGCAATACAAAATACATAAATGATCACAATAGTAATTACAAGATTACATGATTAATACATGATTACAATAGTAATTACAGAAGGTGCGTATACATAGGTGTACACCCAAACTTGCATACACATTAATTGCTCCTTGTTGTGTACACTATTCCATTTATATTTCGTCAAAAAGTTTGGTATGTTTGCAGAATTTGAATTTATTTTTACTAATCACATGATTTTAACTTTGTCAGTCTTGTTTTTAAAGCAAATTTCCTAGTTCCAGGAAATAAAGGATTGCTGAAACCAGGCACGTCGAACCGTACGCAGACGAGCCGTTTCCCTATGTCGGAGGCCTGGCGCTCTCGAGAGCGAGGGGCACTTCCCCTGACTCCGCTCACACTTCCCCTCCACATTCAGAAATGGGTATGCACGTACAATCCGTAACGAAAAGCTATAAAAGTATAAAGCCGCTCGAAATATCACGAAGAACGGTTGCTGGATGCGAAAGTATGTTTGCCTGATGGTTTCTACAAACAAAAGAGATTTGAATTGTTTTTTTTTTTTACTACTTATAATTTATTTCATTTTTAAATTCTGTATTGTATAAAAGTTTTGCTAATAGGTATATTTTTCAATTACAAGTTATTTGCTTATCAATCTGTGTTGTTTTATTAAATAATTCTGTTTTGTTGTATATAGCAATAATGTGACACATTAACAAGTCTCATTTACGGGCGGACAGGTCTCATAGAAATAATCTTCATCTGTTAAACAGCCCAATATGAAAGTAGGACATTTATGCAATTATTGCACCTCTTTAAGTAAATGCGAAAACGAAGTCAAGATCCTTGCGATTCAAATGTTTAGTTTTACTTTCAGTGGTCAATTTGAAATATAACTGACTTCTAAAGAATGTTTTCTTAGCTTTAGAAGAGGAAATGTGAATTAATATCACTTCTGGGAGCAATAAATGTCAACCGACATCTCCAAAAGACTGAATGGCCCTGGCATCCCGTGATGAACCCGAAGAAATTTGTACAACTCTTACTTTTAAATCTCGCGACAATTTTTCTGGAAGCAGTGACTGCTAACTCTAGTGAGCTAGTTATTTTGTCCGCGACCTTGATGCCTGGTGTATACAATATTAAAAAATAGCAAACATTGCGGAAGTCCGGCATAAAATTGAAAACTTGCGCAGAACGTCTGGGCAAGATTACAGAAACGTATTTCTGAAATCTTTCACACATCATTACTCCGTTGTAGAGCCAAAGAAAAACGACACAACTCGCAACTGGGCGACATAACTCACAAGAGAATTAGTATCAAGTTTTTATTTTGTTCAACGTGTCTCGCTTTTCAAGATCTATCACTCACAAGCGCCCTCAACTCTCCCACTCAACTCTCTTTCGTCGCTTTTACCATCGAGTTTGAATTTCACATTCGCACGCGTTTGTAGTTCTCGTGCAATCCACACGCATTTGCTCTTTTCGCTTACTCACAATTTCCAGTCACACTCGATTTGACGTTGCCCTCCACAAACGTATTTCCACCTGTGTTTTCACGCACATTCGCGTCCAGTTGCAAAAACAGAAACGAACTCTCGACCTTCTGTTAGAAAACTTCTAATCCTTCCTATTAGTTAGGACTTTTGCAATAAAGCCAAAATAAAAAGTTTAATGTAAATTAAGTAGCAAAATAATCTGCCTTAATGTTGCACGATCAATCCTTGTTTGAAAGTTCTGTCTTTTACATTTTATTGAGAGGAAAGTGTGTCCAAAAGTTGGTATCAAACTTCGCGGAATATTACGTAAAAAGAATTTCCCTTCAGTTCAGCCTTAAATATAATTTCAAAACTTTACATGTTGTAGCCCATCCGTCAAAAAATTCTAGCTAAGGAATTCTTCACGCGTGGTGTACCTGTTACACAGCAGCTTCTCAGAGAAGGGATCGCACTCTGAAATGGGGCCGCGAGAGGTAGCTCAGGGTGTGATGTCACTGCAGTGCCTCTGGCCGGGAGGGCTTAGTTTCGATTCTTGACAGTAGCAGGATTTTCGATACTAGATAGATAGCTAGGTCGAATTCAGTCGCTGTCTGGAGGAGAATTCTAGCGGCCGGCTGTTGTGATCAGTAGTTTTGCGTGGTTTCTCCGTTCAATACCAGACGCATACCGGAGCTGTACCCTAACAAACGGGGCACGGACCGCGCGTGATCTTTCCTTCCTCTTCCTGGTCCTTGTCCTATCCTCTCCCCTTACACACACACACACACACACACACACACACACACACACACACACTTACACTAACATGCCCTACACTACCATACTTATCGGGAGACCAGCAGGGAGCTTAGAGCTAGTCCGGGCTGGGGCGATGTCCCGGAGGTGGGAGATACCTGGTTGAAGAAAACCCTCCTAACCTCCGGTAGGTTGGCGCCGGATACCATCCAGCGGGGGAAGATCACCGCCACTTCCCGAGAAAAAACATGCCTACACTTACGGGACTAATGACCTTAGTAGTTGACGCGCCCGGAATCACTTGCCAGTTATCTAAAATGGGGACAGGAAATGGGAAGTTGTCGCATCTTTTCACCAGATGACTGAAAATGGTGTGGGCTTTGAATGTTTTATCGGATATTGCTTGCGGAGGCGTCTTTCTTTGCAGTTCTGATAGTCAAGCAAGATACAGTGCCGTAAGTCAAGAAAAGGCTTAGTCCTTTTCGTTTGTTTAATAGTTGACTTTAATAATTGACTTTAGAAGCTGCGATGGCTCAACGGAAATACTGTTGCTTCTGCACAATACTTAATCTAGAGATTGTAGGGTTGAAGATAGGACGGTGACATTTTGACAGCTAATTAGCTTGCTTGAATTCAACCACTGCTTGGAGGAAAATACTATAGGCCGGCTGTTCTGACAGAGAGATTTTCGGTTTTTCTTCGACCATTACCAAATACACCGACAGTCGGGACGCGGACATCGTGCGATCCTTCCTTCCTCAACCTTGTTTCTTCCTCTCTTCCTACACCAACAAACACACAGACATTCACTACACTATCACACATGTCCGGGAAGTTACAGCTTGCCCCGACTTGCGCGGTGCCCTACCAGGGGAGATTCGATGACAAATAATTCCCTGCGCGCCGATGCAGGAACACCGCCGCCTTCTGGGATATTACATGCAGTTCCTTTGTATGTCCAGTGACGTAAGTACGTTACGCGCACAGAGACAATGAATGCCCAATTGCCGCTGTGTCTCAATCGAAGTCGTCGGTTCGTTCCCTAAACCTGTCTGATGATTTATACTTGGAATAGTTAGCTATTGCTCTCTCCAGAGCCACTAGTGACGATTTTGTGTATGATTTGGTTGCTGGATACCTCAAGTTACCAAAAATTTCTGCATCGTTTCCAGCAAAGCAGGGAACGATGTTAACATTTCGTTAACATCGTTCGAACGAGGTTAACGCTTGTTAACATTTCGTCGCCTATCCAGCATTCGCAGTTATTCAGTAGAAGTGATAACCTCATTTTGGCAATTTAAACGAATGGTTTGAGAAATTTATGGTTATAACTCTTAATGTACTTTGTTAAAAAAATGTTTTAGTCTTAGCTTTACTATGTTTTTAGACATTTTCATTGTAAGTCTATAATATTTTATGTGGTTTTCTAGTACTTGGTTGGACCGCTTCCTATTATGACGAATACTCAACATCATGGGTAGAAACGTTTAATTTAGTATAAAATAATTTGTGACTTACAATTTGATTGTGGTTAGTATGTATTTAAAAGTTCTGATAATTTTTTAATAGTCTGCTTCCGCTATTCAATTATTTTTATTATAATATAATCCTAACCAGCCAAATCGTTAGATTCGCGAAGAGCAAATAACGAACGTTGGTATAATTTAATAGTGCACGTTATAATCGGTTTATAACCAACTGAGTCCGTTATTTGTTATTAGCTGTGTGACTTTATGTGATACCACCGTCTGAGAAAAAAATATCCTTTGTCGTGAAACGAACTACCCATACGCCTTCTTTTACTGAAACTTTGTTTTAGGTGTTCTCAACATATTCAGATCGCAGCTCAGAAGAGTTCCGAACGCCGAATTTATCCTGAAGTTCACGCTGCTTGGCATAAATTCAGCGTAAGTTTTACATTTATGTTTCTTCTTTTTGTAGACGTTCTTTTCGCCAGCCGTCTGCTTACGGGGTTCGGCCGTTTTTCGTATAAAATCGTAGGTACATCATTGCGTTTAAAGTTACATTGATGAGGAGAAAAAGCGAAGAGCGACAAGGGAGCGTTGTTTCTGGCACTTCCCTGGTATTGGCACTCGCAAAATTGTTGAAACGCTTACCACTGTTACTCTCACTATAAAGAAAAATTTGAAGTTGTTATTGTAATTATAAAGCAAATTGTAAGGTATTTTTGATTTTTTTAGTTAGCAACTATTAATATTCCTTGCTAATCATTTTAACATGAAATTTTTCATTTTAATATAATTTTGTGAATAAGACTACATGAAAATTATTAATATAAATTTAAAGCAAAATATTGGTTCTTAAAACACATCCACAAAAATGTTCTCCAACGCCGTATTTCATTTAATAAATATCAAACGAAAAGAGGTGAATACGGTGCGGCCTGTGAGACAAGGAAATACCCTGGTTCGATCAGAATGTGTTAACGGGCGGTGGCAGGTTCAATCCTCAACGGATCCGGCCGTTAAGAATGACTTTTCAATTCTCTGTGTGGTTGCGTTTTGCTAATGTCAGTATTACGAAAACCAATTTGAAGTAACTCCCTCATTTTTGTGCATACAGCCTCGCACGCCTACGCCGACTGTATTGCACGATAAATGCTACTCTCCGTATTCCTAAAAGTTGATTGATTGATTGATAGATTGTATTCGCAAATTCCAAACATTGTTTAACAATACCGGGTGCGTCAACGGCAAAGGTCATTCGTAGGTAAGTGTAGCGCATGCTTTTATCGCCTAAGGTGGCTGCGAACTTCTCCCGCTGGATGGTGAGATCCGTCGCCCACCTATCTGGTAGCAAGCGGAGTTTTCCTTACCAGGTATCTCCCATCATCGGGGCACCGCCCAAGCCGCAAGAAACTTTTAGGCCCCGGTCGGTCTCCCGGCGTATGTGATAATGTAGTATGTGTAAGTGTACGTGTGTGTAAGTAAGAGTTGAGGAGAGGACAAAGAAAGGGAAGGAAAGATCGTGCACGGTCCGTGGCCCATTTGTTACGTTTCTACTAAGACATTTGCCTGTTATTGATCGAAAACAAAACCGGAAAACTCCCTGTGGGAACAGCTGGCCGCTAGAATTCTCCTCCAGGCAGCGACTGAATTCGACCTATCTTTCTAGCTACTGTCGAAAATCCTGCCAACGTGGTGATTCGAACCTAGGACCCCCGGTCAGAGGGCCTTCAGTGACACCAGTTGATGCCCTGAGCCATCTCCCTGTGATTTTTGAAGAAATATCTCGAGTTTTAGGATATAAATGAAACAATATGAATTCATTATATTAGTGTAACTTCCAAGTCTTTCAGAAAATCATTCCAGGAGCCAGTGATATTAATATTTTCTTTTTAGATTTTTCAATTTTAATTTTCGTAATGAATTGTGACAATCCATACGGACTCGTCCAAAACATTAAATTTGAATTATTAAAAATTCATCCCGAAAGTAACATTGCAATGTGAACAAGTAAAGGGAAAAAAACAGACTGTTTTATTTAAAATTTAGCCGGATCTACGGAAATGTGTTTGTTAACAAATGTGCCAGACGTAAATAAAGAGGATGGTATGAATTACATATACATTACCGCATATATGAAACGTTACAACAGTGACGTCAGTTGATGCCCAGAGCCACTGTTCCCGGTTCCCCAAACATCGTTTCCAGCGAAGCGACGTATCCGCCGGCTAATATTTTGCCGCTTGTCCACACTCGCCGGGCCTTCACGAACGGGCGAAAGTGTGAAGACGGCTTCTGGAGGCTCGAGGCGGCAGCGGCGTTTAATATCACACAAAACGTAAATCCAGGGACAAGGCCCCTGCGCCTTTGACATTTGAGGGAGCGAGCGAGAAAGGAGCCGCCAGAGAATATATGGCGCGCGAGGCAGAACCGCGTCCTTAGCGCTGCTCGTGATGCAGGTAAGGCGAACCGCCCCCATTAGCACGACTAAGACAGGCGGCGCCGAGGCCCACTGATGGATGCGGTATTCCACGGCGGGGATATTACGCCCTATTAGCTTGCCTTATGTTCACCCGAGAGGAATGGAAGCGCTGAGTTGGCCGGCTGGGGGTAACAGTGATGGAAGCGTTTAGCGTAACAGGTAAATTCAGCAAGGGAGAACAGGAGATGGTAAGATTGAATAATAATTTTGAAATTTGAGCGACACCCCCTGGAACGTTTCAATCATTAGTTTTATAATATATGACTTCAATAACGTACGTAAATACACGTTTGTATCAGTAATGTGAAGACGTAATGTTGTATTGGGTAGCCCACGTATCACATTAAGTTAATTACACTATCAATCGAAAAACATTTAAATATTTCGTATTGACGATGCTACTGATACCTTCTACGTGTAGAGCTTAAGAGCACAACAGTTCTTTATGAACAAAGAATACAAAGAAAATTTTGTTTTCAAATACGCAACACGGTACACCAAATATTTAATAGCGGGCAGCCTCACCCTTAAAAGTCTCACTGTCCCATGACGTCAGATGTATCATAGGCAGTGTCGCACTGCGAATGAAAATTTAGTCAGTAAGCACAGTATAATAGTAGGCGAATAACACAATATTTGCGTTTTTCGTCTAAACTCCAAACTGTTTCATTGCTTTGAATTTCTTGTTAGTTCCTGAGTAGGAAAGGAAATGACAGTGACCTTTCTCATGGACGGAGATTGCATAGTTTTCCTTCTTCAATTTCTGCGCGCATTCACAGTTCATAATACAACTGCATTAGTATTTTTCCTGAGTTTCTGGGCATCTAGAGAAGCCGACATCTCTCACTTGGCCGGAGACTGTATGAATTTCTTTCATTTTTGAGCACATAGGAAAATTATTAATATAAATAAGATTTTTCATCGCACCAAGTACATCTATAATTCCAACAGCCATATGAGAATATTAAAAAATACCTTATGAACGCATTTAATAGAAATAAGTGTTTTTTTTAAGTGTTATAAGCATGATTCCAAAATTGCAGTGATCATATTATTCGTTATCCCTAACATTACTAAAAAGGTAAGGGAGCAGACTCGCGGATGATTTTTATGGGTTTCAATATCTTTAGCAAGCTGAAAATCCTTTACCGTTTCTAATGTGCTTTTTGTTTAAAATAGTATCCCATTTATCACAAGAGGTGTTTGTCAGTGAAAACTGAACATTCAGTATACATTCTGGAATCATTTGTATTTTTTTCTGTCTTGGTATCGTACAGCTTTATTACTGTGTTATGTAGTTATGTACTGTATTACGTTATTACATTACTGTGTGCAAATACTGATGAAAGTAGGTTACTTTTTCATTTCTAGAATGAATGTACGCGAATTTTATTCGTTACGTCAGTTTATTAATTTATAAAAACCTTCACAAAACCGTAAGACTTTGGAGGTCGCCCCCTCCCCCTTTGTTAGTGAACAGGAGCTTTTATACCTTGCTATTGCTGGGGTTAAATAATGGCACGTTCTCAGTGAAAATTACTAAGTATGTAATTTTTCATTTAACTCTGAATCATTTTGGAATCTCTTGAACCTCGTAATGTTATATTTAAAAATGTCATAGGTCAGCCATAAATAAAAAAAATTGAAACTGAAAATAAAAACAAAATGAATAGGTTGAAACCTGTATTAGTTTTCTGATACTAAAGGAGTACATTAAATATTTTGGAAGAAAAAAAAATGTAAATATTTTGTATTTCTGAACACAATAGATTTCATCACTTGAATATACCCCTTCTATATCTATTCTATGTTATGCTATATCTATGCTAATTGAAGATCACTTATTTCTAGGACATCTGCGAGACAAAACCTCGTGTGTGTGCTGCTTAGGAAATTCTCCCCCTCCCACGCATGCATCAGATTTAAGCGGTATAATTTTTAAAACGTATAATTTTGTAGATTATGGTATGGAGAAACCAGCGGATTCACTTACAACCCGCACCACATGTTAATGGTGCATGTAATGGTTCAATGGTTTATTTTGCGCCCTTAAAACTAGGTTTTCAGGCACCGCAGGGGGCTAAGGTAATGTTTCTTTGGCCGTCATCTACAAAATTAAATCTCTTTGAACCTTCTGTTACATTCCTAGAGTTTAAGTTCTTGTGGGAATCCTCACTCCTTAGCTTAGATGTTCAAAAACGTGCAGAATCCCAAAATCTGTGTAATACTAAAATACGTATTTGATTTTATGCGTAATCTAATCGCAATGGTCTGTTTTTCGTTTTGTTACTAAACGCTTAGTTATATTACGTACCCATGCCGAGCAACGGGCTAATGCGATGTTATGCACAGTTCAGGGCCCGAGCATCCAGTGCGAAGCTCTTTTGCTTTTCAAAACAGTGATTTATAGAGTGCTCGGTGTGTCATTACTGCACATATCCCTCTCATTTAACGAGTAATGTACAGGAATACTGAGCAAAGGTCCTTGCGCTTGTAGAGTGCACCGTGCTACAGATACTGCAAACGTTGCATTTCACAAACAGAGTCGTTAGACTGAATCCCCTTGATCACTGCAAAAAGATACCACAGTCAATAATAATGACGTGATTATTGTCCCTCGCACTGACATGTTCGTCGGGTGCCCTTGTGTCGCAACGAGTTGCTCTATGACTCTTATTCACGGTGCACCAATGGGCAGTGAAGTGTATGTAATAAAGCAATTGCAAGAAAAAGAGAAGGCCAATTGAAACAGCGGTCATAGCTCCTTGAATTGAAAGTTGAAGACACCGAAGTACGTAGACTCGTTATTTGTGCATACTGCACCAAGCCCCAAGCCTCCTGGGGTTCAGATGCATTCATTAGGAAAAGGAAACATAACTAAATTACTTCAATTGCCTTCGGCTCTTATAGAGCTTTGATAGTAGTTTACAAAAGAAGTAATCATCTTATTATGTTTTCATGCAATTCTTTTGAATGCCAGTGACTATCATATATAATCAATTTGAGGCAATGCACTGGCAAAATAATAATATTCTTTGAGTTGATGTATATTTAATTCTAAAAAAAACAAAGATCACGTTTTGATTTGCTAACAACGTAATGTACGAAACATGCTTGCTTTTCAGCAGATCTCTTTTCACTATGTTATCCTAAGTCAAATATCTGTGCTAACGTCAAATATTTGAAACCCTTTTTTAAGAATATTCAAACTATAGAAAATTCATGGATATTTGATGAAAATCACCCTACTTCTTTGTCAAATTCAGAAAACAAAAATCTTGTTTTTAATCATAGGTATACAGTAATGTGAGGAGATTTGGACTCGCTCATAGTTAATTTACAGACAATTTCGCGACTTAACGTTATGAAGATTTCTACACAGTTTCTTCATGTTTTTATCGAGTAAAATGTTTGAATGTATAGAGTAATTTGATTTGATTGTATATTTTAATCGATGTGTTCACGTTTAAACCTGATCATCTTCATGCAACTCGTAAAATCATTCGTTTTAAAATTGTAACGGATGATTTGTGACGTATAAAAGTTTGAATTTTCAAACATACGGTCAAAAACGGACCGCCTTTTCGAGAGCAGACACAAAAGACACTTCAGATATGGCGTATGTCTGTGAGACGAAAATCGCTTGAGAGATATGTACACACGATTTGATTCTAAGAAACTTCTCTCCAGCGAGCTCAGTTTACCTTGGACATATCACCTGAGCTTTCTCAACTACGATTCGTTCAGTGCACACCTCGTCCAAAAGTGCGAGGTTGATTCAGCATAATCTTTTATTTACTTCGACGCTTGAGTGGGCATAACACTGCACAAACAAGAGAACTTCGGGGTCTTCGGATCTGCAAGATCACGCTTCTTAGCGGGCCACCTTGTGGAACACCGCGACAGGATCTCCGCTCGTCCACAGAGAAAAGTCGGACTCGGGAAAAGACTTACAAGCAGGACCGGCGGTTGAAACGTAAAGGATTGAATGTGTCTTCATATACTATGAACAGACAGTCTCCTGCCCATCCTTCCACCGTCAGTCTGCGTATGTTATCACAACAAACTTTAACAAACTCTCTTGCGCGTTCATTGGTTCATTTTCTACAAGCGCTTCATTCGATTTTTTCAAAGCACTGACTACCCTGTGCACATCCCTGTTAAAATAAGTTTCTTCATGGCTACATTATACTAATTAAAAATCTTTCTACCTTGTTTGTCGTTAAAATAATTTTCTATTGGCTGATGTTCTTCTTTGCGAAAAAAAACTATTGGGTTTTTAAAATGATAAACACTTATAAACTCTACTCATATAAAATAAACCGTTAATGTTTCCTGTAATTTACTGTTTATAAATATCGGCAAAACTTCGTAATGTTACTTCATCTAGAGGTGTAACTATATTTGGAATGACGTGAAATATGGATAACCGAAACACACATTTTATATTCAAGTTCTTAAACATTTTACATAGTCCGTGAAAGTTCAATATAACCAAAATATTGACTTTAAACTGCTACGTTTCGCAAATTATTTTAATTTATTAACTTCAGTCCCTTAATTCCAAGGCCTAATTTTCGATTTAATTCCAAACTAGAGCCAGATGGACAGGGGTTTCTTCAATTTGGAAAAGATCGTACGCATGGTTTAGGCGCTAGTAGAGTTCACGGACGGACGGACAATTTGGAGAAAAAAACACTTTTTCGGTATCAGGGGACTCAAAACGTGTATTTCCGTTCAAATCTCAAAATCAATTTTCTGCAGCAATTACATAACTTTATACCGCTTATATTACTCCGTATATACGTATGTATACGAGAAATTAAAAACTATGACCAATAGCGACTAATGCGATTTGATAAATAAGTTTATAATGAGACAAACCTAAACACCAATTCATATTCCTCGGGTAGTTAGGGACTACCCATCGCATTTCCTGCCATGACGACAGGCGCAATGGCGGCCCACGCAGCTCGACAGGCCCCGCGCATGGAGGTGGTCCGATCGGACGTCGTGACCTCCCACGCAGGCCGCGTATATTAATTTGGCGGCCGTTCCCGGTGAAAGTAGGGTTACGGCTTCGATAAATCAAACATCTCGCTATTAAATCACGCACAGGACTAGTATTACCTGACTATTACTCATTACGCCGCACTAGAGCACATAGGGCGCCCCCCCCCATGCGCCCCGCCCACACCTGCGTGGCTCGCTCCGGTTGCCCAATCCATCTGCGCAGACGCGAGGGCGCGCGCCTGACCTTTCGGCGGGGCGAACGGAGACACAATGCGAACAACAGGGAAACCGGAATATGGGAATATTTCAGTGTGTGAAACAATGAGTGACACACAGTACATATTTATGGTTTACTCTCATCCAAATAAATATGCTGCCTTTGCATGCTACGTTATTATTAGTATACGTTCCAATTAGTTGCTTCATTGTTTCATTACGTATGACGTAACTAACACAGAACCACCCACATGTAAATTTGTCATTCGTCACATTCGTGATAGTGCAGGCCTAAACAATCCCAGGAATTGAATAATTGGCTTACTGTTTCAATAGAGGTCATGATTAAAAAATGTGATGAAAGGAACACAATGGAGAAGAATAGGATCTTTCAGAACATTTTATGACTAATATAATTTAAAATATTATAGTAATTAACGAAACGAGTGTACAAAGAGGTGCATAATTCCATGATTGGTATGTTCAAGAAAACGAGCGACGATAGGAGCAAGTTTTCTTATATACCATGAGTGCTATCGTACCCCTTTATACATATGTTACGTTCAATATTTTTTCGTTTACATTTAAGAATAATTCAAATTTTAAGGAATTCAATCACATGTTTTCCACCCGTGACATGCATTTCATGACATAGTATTGCTTCTGACACAGATATATTTTAGTGGACCTTGCGTTGTTTCTGTTTACACGAAATATTTACAAATGGAAGGTACTGAATATATTGTGAATAAAATATTAGAAGCTGGCAAAGTCATGAAAACATTACTTCCCACGAAAAGTAAAAACAAATATGAGAGAGAATTCATGTATAAATGTTGGGGAAAAAACTAGTCACTTCTGGCACAGTTGTGCTATAGCCTACTTTTTAAAACTGGTAAACACAACTGAAGTTTACATGTTTTACATTAGTAATCCTAAAGCCAAATATTTACACGTAAAACATTTAATGAATTCACGTAAAATATTTCATGTTGTTCCATAAGTTAGCTGACTTAACGTTTACTTCCCCAATTTAGTTTCATTCAATCCTTGTTTATATGTAGTTGTTGTAGGTACGTAATATGTGATGCACATTTTAGTTCATGTTTCATAGCTGACTGCAAATACATTGGCTACGTCTGTGATATAGTTCCTTAATTAAACGATTTCGCTTCTTTTCTGAATTCTGATTGGTAGACGTGAACCTTTAATTGCACGGTGTAATTTTAATTGCACGCATGCTATTAACGTAGAGATAACGATTTTTCATGGAATTAATAAGCATATTTAGTTAACTAAACGAAAAAATATTTTATAGTATAAAAATCAAACAATACTTTTTATAGTTGCATAAAACTTTGTAAATTATGCATTTTTAAAACATTATCAGCATTCTTCAACATATTACAATTTTCAAATGCTTATCAGAAAATAAATATTCATAGTTTCAATTTTACTGGTGTTGGAAATAAAATATTATATCGCGAAATAAATTTATTTACTCCGTATTGTGACAGAAACAACTGTATGCATGTACGCATATATAATGGTTATACAAGTGCAATAGAACAATGTTATAACAGAATAAATAAAAATAACATTTTTTTGATTCCACAAAAATTGGGAAATATGTAAAAGGAAAATAAATGCAAGCATTTGATCTCAGTCACTGAGTGTAAAAGCCCGTAAACTATGAGAAAGCTAAGTTGACTTCCATGCATCGTGTGGTTTCTTCTCAAGAATGAATATTTTGCGACCTAAGCTTTGGATACATTTTACTTCCGACAATGACAATTTCATTTGACCTGTCTCATACTCTTGAATGTCACGCCTACAACCCTTCCGTTGAGTGATCTCTAGAGACTCTGTATAATCATTTCATTTCATCCTTGATGTTACTAGCAAGAAGAAAATAGACATACCAAACAAAGATGATAGGAACTAGTAGAAATTAGAACAGATTGACTAAGGTAGTAGAAATGATAAATGAGCCTTCAAACTACGTGATTTACCAGAACAGAAAAAATCAAAACTTGAGGTTCATTGAACAGAAGAAAATAAACAAACATATGGCTGCAATAGTTGGTTAGCTGTTAGCGTGAAAATAATCGAAATTAAGATAATAGAAATTCTATTTTTTTTCGGGCTGCTCCACTTTTAAAAGTGATATGTTTCAATACATAGAGTTATAAGTACTGTCATTTTTATAACAAATTTTCTATTGAATTGCTTTGCTAGTAGCAAATAAAATGTCTGAGATAATGTCCACACAGTTACAATCATGTAAAAGGGACAACGAGGAAGGAACTTGTTATCGGCGCAGTGATCAAATTAAACTTTTTAACATGACACTTGTGTGCTCTTGCTAAAAAATGACAAACACTGATAAAAATATTAAAAAATAAAAGAGAGGATTGGAGAGTAAAGCAAATATTTATCTATGTTTCTGAAAATGTTTTTTTCTGTATATTCAATATCCTTACCGGTAATTGAACTAAACAGTAAAATTATTTGAACTGTCGGTTAATAACGTAGTGAATTATAAGTGTTATTATGACATTTCACTCATTATGTAATAATGTGATTGGTGTTTTCATTAACTGTAAAATGTGTAAGGTGTTTTTGTCGTTATATACAATTACATCAGCTTGTAGTGACATCATCTTCAGAGTAGATACGTAGATAAATTCAATTTTGATATTGAAGTTCCAAGAAACTGTTAATTTTAGGAATTTCGTACTGTAAATGTGAATATCACTGTAAAAAGTTACATACGTAGGGACAGCGAATGTAGGAAAATAAGCATTTCAAGTGCTATATTGATATACCACCGACTCATGTCAATTAATGCTACATCATCGCTGTGCCAGCGATTTCCCAGACGTATTACTCGAGAGGAGCAAGCGATGCATCAATTTCCATCTGATGCACATGCATCCGCACGCTTGTGTCATGCAGCTGGTTAATGAGTGATAAAGAAAGAGTTTCCGATAAAAAGAACAAGGAAACGTTTAACAGCTTTAGTGTTGAGAAATGCAGAAAATCTTGACAGGAGGATTGGATTGAATGCAGCCAGAGTTTATAATTGTCTTTACCCTTATATTCAAATTCCGGCCGTGATACAATTTTATACTCTAATGGTGACGATTGGTTGAACAATGAAGTATCGCCATTTTGGGCTTCTAATTCTAGGTTATGTGTTCAAACGTGGTCAACATCAATGGATTTTTAAGGTGCAAAAAATCGACGATGTGAATGTGAGTGATAATACTGCAGATATAAAAGATCGCTGGTACGCCAATTGCACGTTTGCGTGACAATTACATCTTGTGTGAAATAAAAACAATAAATGAAGAGTTCGATATGCTTAGCAAGATGTCAGCGAACACAACGACCTCTGGTCAAGCGGTGAAAGCTAATGTCTAGTATTGGACCATCCGATAACGCGACGACAAATCATTCCAGGATCAAATTGCCCAGAAACATGTCACTGAAGGAAACGTGAGCTAACACTCACATGCTAACTTGCTTTCATGCAGAAGAACTCTTCCCCAATCACCTTTCATATACATAAATACACACAAAAGAAACAAAACATAAAAACACAACGACACACAATCATACAAATATACAAATATAAAAAAAAAACAAGCACCCGATTGAGTAATTGGTAATTCAGGGCGCGTCAACTGCTAAGTTCATTAGACCCGTAGATGTAGTGCATGTTTTATCGCCTAAGGTGGCGGTGATCTTTGCCCGCAGGATGATGAGATCCGGTACCGACCTAGCCGTCGGCTAGCAGGGTTTTCATCAACCAGGATTGTCCAACCAGGGAGTCACCGTTCCAGCCTGTGCATGCTCTAAGCCCCCGACTGGTCTACCGGAATATGTGGTAGTGTAGTGCATGTTATTCTAAGTGTGTGTGTGTGTGTGTGTGTGTGTGTGTAAGGGGTGAGGATAGGACAAGGAAGAGGAAAAAAGATAGCGCGCGGTCCATGGCCCATTTGTTAGGGTATTGCTCCGGCATTCGTCTGGCACTGATCGGAGAAACCAAGCAAAACTACTGATCAAAACAGCTGGCCGCTAGAATTCTCCTCCAAACAATGAATGAATCCTGAATCCGCTAGAATTCTCCTCCTAAAATCGACCTAACTAACAAGGCAGTGTCGAAAATCCTACCCCTATCGGGACTCGAATCCAGGACCTCCCGGTCAGAGGCACTGCAGTGACATCCGTTGATGCACTAAGCCACCTCTCCCGGTTGAAACGCTGGTCGCGGCCAATCCTTCCACCATCGTAAGACATTGAGATCGGCGTGGCTGTGGATGCGGGGGGGTCTTTTACGCATGCGCGGGGCGCTCGTCATCAATCACCGCGCGTAGCCGCGTCGCGCCCCAGCGGCCAACGGCCGGTTCCTCCTGCCCATGAATATGGAACGGCGCGGCTCGGCGCCCGCGGAACCTCGGAGCCAGCCAGCCAGCCCACTGTCCCACTTGGGCTGAAGCGCCCGCCGCGCCGCGCCGCGCCGCGCCGCGCCGTTTACACGAGGGCAGCCGAGTGGCCGAAGCTCAGACATTCAGCCCCTGCTAGAGTGCTCCAAAGCGTTACCGTTTGCGCGCTCGAACTCGCTCGAGCCTTTCAGCCTCGAGCGCTGCTCGAGCGTGTTGCGCTCTCTCGCGACGAGTTGCTTCAGGTCAGAGCAATGGCTCACTGCGCCTCTTGAAAATAGATTGCATTTCATGTGCGATTCATCTTTCAGGGTAATTGTCATTTATTATATCTACATTGAGAATGTATAAGAATATTTGAATGGACAATAGGGTGGACCAAAAAAATTTTGTATGCACCACCTACAATAATTTTTTTTTTAAAAAAGAAAATTTTTGAGATATTTTTCGTCAAAAAATATTATACCGTGTCCCACTTACGTTGAAGTTTAAATGGAGTTTAACACAGGGGTTGGTCCCCTTCAGATAAAGCATGTTATAACTGCCGCGATTCTCGATAGTTTTGCATTGAATGATTTTCAGAGTCTATTAGGATCACGGAATTGGAGTGCTTTATCAATTTTTTGACAGACCGCAGCTGTCAAATCCGATTTTTTCTGAAAAAATACATTTTCGTTTAAATGTTTCTTATTATGATTTTTTTAGCATCTGAGTGTAATTTTAGTGCTGCTAAAACATTATTATTATATTTTTTACCCTTGAAACTATTTTTCAAACTTAACAGTTTTCAATGGTGCTGTCAAACTTTTACATATTGATTTGTTTTTGCAGTTAACCTGTTTTTCTGTAATTAATCACGTGTAAATTTGGTTAAAGTGTTTTTAATTAATACATTTATTTTATCAAATCATTTTATTTGTTGGTAGATGTCAATATGCTGTCAAATTAAGCTTTTGAAAATAATTGTAAATGGTGAAATTTAAAAATAGTACAAATTAATATTATAATAAATATTACACGGATAAATATTACATTATTGACAACTGTGAAGTTTGAAAAATGTAATTTTCTATTGTAAAAATTATAGTAACGATGTAGTGATGAAGAGATGAAGTCTCTTTTGAAAGTGATGGAAGGAGATATCAAAAAGCAAGACACTGAAAAATGCTATTGAGAATCAGGCCGTCGCAGGAGTTATTTGGCAGGCTACCAGTTGCGCCCTCCTTAATGCGGCAACTAATGCTTCGAGACATCACTTAACCCAATGTATCTGCGATGGTGACGTTCACTCGCTGGTGACGCCACGACCTTTCTGATTCTTCTTGCTAAGAGATATTCGCCGGTTCTACGCAGTCACACTGTATTCTGTCTTGTTTTGTCTCAACACTTGAAGCGCGCCTAGCAATTACGTGGTTTGCATACTACATTTCTGGTTCGCTTCCCTATTGTCCAATGTGTTTTATAAACAGTTGAGTCAAACGGACAAACAGAACACGTGTGGAATATGATGAACAATGGGTGTTTATTTAAAAGTTGGTATATGTTAAGATAGTTGGATTCAATTAGCTTAGCAAAAAACGGACAATCTGATACAACTATTTAGACTCGCTTAGCTCGCGCATTTCCAAGTTGACGGCGCGACTTCTCTCTAGGAGAGAAGGGCGGTCGAAAGTAAGGATCAGCGTTGGTGTGCGGATGAGTGCCATGTTTTACCTTCCGCTGGATCTTGTAGATATCGGTAACTCCTATGAAGTGAAAGGTTTTAAGATCTTCCTCGGTTTCAGAGATACATTTCTCATGATTCTTCAAACCCTTGCAGATGTTTAAAATAGGATGGGTGAACATCTGAACTTTTAGGCTGATAATCTATTTTAGTTTGTTTAGTTTCCCAATAACCTCGTCTGTATGGCATTCAAATAGATTTCTTTGGCAAAGTACCGCGTGTAACTTACCGAATTTTTCTGTTTCATTGGCAAGTTTGATTTCACTAACACTTTTCATTGTTTTGTCTTCATAGCATTTGTCAACATAATAAGAGTAGTAGAGCCACAGAAAGGCTTTATTCGATTATCCGTATTTTTTTCAAATCTACATCCTTTTTATTAATTCTTCTTTCCCTTGCGGAAGAGGGCGGGGGAGGTTTTTTATCAGAGAGAATAAACTGTTCACCCTCGTGGTCTCTATCAACCACCGATTCCAACAAAAGGCCACCTCACTGGAGTGTCAGGTTTGCCACGGAGAAATAGAATTGAGTGGAATGGTTCTTCCCCGCCGCACATTAGCATAAAGACACCACGACACATCCCATTCACTCTGGAGTTATCACAGACCTAGTCCGAGTAGATGATCGGGAATGGGTTAGCTCTCAACCACCCGGCTAGAGTAGCCTGAGGTCAGAGTCACCTAATATGTCGGATCACGCGGATGTGCGCACCTTCCCGCAGTCACCAAGACTCCTTGGAGTTTGTATGGGAAACGGAGGAAGACGAAGTCTACCCCAAGGTTCCAGAATAGCGACTGATCAAGCGACTGAGCAAGCGACTGAGCAAGCGACTGAGCAAGCGACTGGGCAAGCGACTGGGCAAACGACCGGGCAAACGACCGGGCAAACGACCGGGCAAACGACCGGGCAAACGACTGGGCAAACGACTGGGCAAACGACTGGGCAAACGACTGGGCAAACGACCGGGCAAACGACCGGGCAAACGACTGGGCAAACGACTGGGCAAACGACTGGGCAAACGACTGGGCAAACGACTGAGCAAACGACTGGGCAAACGACTGGGCAAACGACTGGGCAAGCGACTGGGCAAGCGACTGGGCAAGCGACTGGGCAAGCGACTGGGCAAGCGACTGGGCAAGCGACTGGGCAAGCGACTGGGCAAGCGACTGGGCAAGCGACGGGGCAAGCGACTGAGAACGCGACTGAGAAAGTGACTGAGCAAGCGAATGAACCCCTCAACCCCCAGGTCCCCCATTCCTTTCGACACGTTTCGTGAAGCACGGGAAGCGCGTGAGAGGGCGTCCAGCGTAGAGACGAAAAATGTTTGAAAATAAAGTTAAGGTGACATGACGTGAAAGGCAAGAGAGAGTAAAATGGAGAAAAATCACACAAGAGCGTTATCTGCCTCCCCCACCAGGATGTGATCCAACCCACCTCCACAGATAGAAATGAATATGCATGCACTGTACAGTAGTCATTGGTTATGTATTATTGTTTAATGTTTATTTTGCGGTTTTGTTCGGTTCTCGTATTTTATGAGTTCAATTGATATTCATGAAATCGTTTACAGAGACTATGGCAGTGAATAGTGAAGTGCAAACAAATATATACTGAGGAAATGAAACATTAAAATTTTCAAATAAACAATTACTCAATATTTTAATAGCAATTATTCCCAAATCATTGTGAACGTTTTTCGTTATGCACTCATTTGTTCAATGGAATGTAAGTAATGTTAAATCAGCGCCAATGGTCGTGTATTAGAAATAATTTCGCAACAGATAGAAAATGCAGACATACTAGAATTTAGTTAAACGGATCGCTCATAAACTTAAAATGTAACTTTTGTTGTATTTTGCATTATATTATCGAAATAGTATCTTTATATATATAGATTTACAAATTTTTAATTTTCTGAAAAAACAATGAAAAGAAAAGTTGCTTAAATTAGATTTTAAAAAGTAGATCAAAAAGAACAAGATGGAAAACGAGAGTGGTTTCGATTTAATTTTTCATATAATACAGGTCCCATTGTTGTGAATTACAGAAATGGAAGAACAAAGAGAGCGACTTACATATCTCTGTCGTTCATCTCAGGATAGAAAAAAGCGGAAGTATTTCACTACATTAAGCACATCTTTGTTTTTGTCACCGTAAGTTTCACTCAACGAACGGTTTTAATCCATTATCAAATATAGTCAAATTCGTTTTATTCGTTTAAAACACATTGTAGCTTGACAGATAAATCAAGTGAAGGTAGATTAATTTTCAAACTAAATATAATTTTTCACTGATGCAGGTGAGTGTGCCTTCAGTTCAGGTATCGTATTCCCGTTGATTATATATTAATACAAATCTGCAATTCAATGATTTACGAAAAATATACAAAATGCGTCGTTGGAAAATTTAGAAGTCACATAAAAAGATATAATAGGAAAGAACAAAGAAAGTGGAGTGAAAACGGATCTAATTTACAAGAAATATTACTATAATGCAACGAAAATGTACAGTAAAATTACGCCAAGGCAATTAACCCATTAACGGCCACGATCCCCAATTGGGGATCTCGGACCTTTTACATTGTGATGTGATACTTAGTACATTAACTTGCAAATTTTATTTCTTCCATAGACATAGACATCCTAAAGGAAATATATAAGCATGTTTTTTTTTCATTCCTGAATGCCAGATGTCAATTTAGCCGTGATCGCTAAGGTACTGTACACGCCTGGCCATGGTGTACATATGACTTGCGTCGGTTGGAATCTTCATCTCAAACCGTGCTTAGCTTCTGTATGCCTGTGGTTAAGTCGAAGGGAGAGACCATTGTAATGCAAATGGTGGTTGGTCCGCCCAAAGTTCACGGGGCATATGCACCTAAGTTCTAACGGTTTTGCTTCTTCTTATAGAAAAAAAAAATGCTTGTATAACCACCGTTTGGATTATACTGATTAATAAAAATCTGCAATACAACGATTTACGAAAATGATGCAAAATGCGTCGCAGAAAACATTTCGTGAAGTGGAGTGAAAACTAATCTATTTTACAAGACTCTAATACAAGGAAAATATACAGTAAAATTACATTAATTCTCAAAAGGAGGAAATATTCACTCATTAATGCCGTAAAGGTAATTGTATCTCCAGTGTGACTAACAAAATAGTGTTCTCCTTAATGTCGAGACTGTTTCTATTTCGGCAATGAATTAACGGCAATGAAAAAAGGAACCCTCTTGTCCACCGTTCGTCTGAACCTTCACTGAACTGTGTAGCACATTGCTGTATGCTGCCGGTCCGGACATTCGCTCGTCATAAAAACAAGCCTGGGCGAGTTGGGTGCGCCTTAGCAGGACACGGGCTCAAGGTGCTCGCTCCGGCCGCCACAGCCTTGCACCGCGAGACCCCGCGACAGGCCGGAGACAGATGCAGCGCTGATGACGCCACCGTCGCTGGCGACAGAGGAGGATGGGCAGGTGCTGATGGCGCAGTCGCAAGCGCATGCGGCGGACAGGATGTGAAGCAGGGGAAAGGTAGCGATTGCGGCGAAGGGAGTGGCGGGGTTGGGGGTGTCGAGCGTGGCAGCGGTGGAGGAGACGGCGGCGGCGGCGGCGAACAATGCACCGGCGGATGAGGAGGCGCCGGAGGAGGATAGGTAGAGGAGTGGGTCGATGAGGAGGAGGTAGTGCAGGAGGACTCGGTGGAGGAAGAGGAGGAGGCAGTGAAAAGGAGGAGGAGGCCATGGAGGAGTAGGAGGAAGTGGTGGTGGTGGGTGGTGGTGGTGGTGGTGGAGTTGATGGAGAAGTAGGAGATAGAGGTGGTGGAGGGGGAAGCGGTAAAGGCGGAGGCGGAGGTGATGGAGAAGTAGGAGACGGAAGTGGTGGAGGAGGCGGTGGTGATGGAGGAGGCGGTGGTGATGGAGGAGGCGGTGGTGATGGAGGAGGCGGTGGTGATGGAGGAGGCGGTGGTGATGGACGAGGCGGTGGTGATGGACGAGGCGGTGGTGATGGACGAGGCGGTGGTGATGGAGCAGGATGAGGTGGAGGAGGCTGTGAAGGTGATGCAGAAGGAGGCAGAGTTGATGGAGGAGGAGGCGGTGAAGGTGATGGAGAAGTAAGAGATGGAAGTAGCAGAGGCGGATGAGGAGGCGGAGGTGATGGAGAAGTAGGAGGCAGAGGAGGTGTTGGATGAGAAAACGGCGGATTAGCAGGAGATTGAAGAGGCGGAGGATGCGATGGCAGTGGAGGGGGAGGAGGAAGAGGTGCCGGAGGATATGGGAAAAAATCATCGCGTGAAAGAAGTAGGAGGCATCTATGGCATTGCGGAGGCAATGAAGAGAGTAGCGACGACGACGACGCCGAAGATAATGCAGGAGTGAATTTTTGGTCGGAAGTTTTGTTGAGCAGCCGCGAACTTTGAGCTTTGGGACTCTGGGTGACTCTTGCGAGCTGGGTGCCTCGCTTAGAGTAGATGACCGGACGGGGTATTCCCCCGCAAGATGACATGCAATTCGGCGTCTGATCTCAACACCGAGCGGTGAAAAAACACCGCCACGTCCCGGGATAAAACATTCCCTACACTAACGGCCATCCTAATGACCAAAGCAGTTTATGTGCTCTGAAATATTTATCACTGAGTTAATTTACAAGAGGGGGAGGGGCGGAGTAAGGTGCAGAGGCGAGGGCAGTGAGTGTCATGTTGGGGACTGCGATCGCGGCAATGGCGACGCTGACAGTGACGGCGAAGCGAGTGGCCTGGCGACTATGCACGCGTCGCAGGGGAGTGTATTGGTGCAAGGGGAGGGAGCTGCGGTAACACGCCATTGACGTGCTAGATCGAATGTCACTGGATGCTCCCCGAATTGCGACGTGCATTCTGCCGCTCGTCGCCCTTGGCCCAACCCGCCCGTCACCTGTCGAGATGACGGGCGCGGGTGAGGGCGGTGGCGGCGGCCGAGGCGATGGACGTGGTGGAGGTGCCAGCAGTTGTGACGGTGCCGGCGATCTACGAAGTTTGAATGCAGTGACGGAAGCGGAGATATTGATCGATGGATTGATTGATTATTAGTGATTCCGGGCACCTCAACTACTGAGCTCATTAGTCCCGTGAGTGTAGTGTATTTTTCATCGCGAGGTGGCGGTGATCTTCCCACGCTGGATGGCGAGACCCGTCGCCGACCTACCGTCGACTAGTGGGGGTTTCCCCAACCAGATATCTCCCACCAACGGGGCACCACCTCAGCCAGGACAAGCTCAAAGTTCCTGACCGGCATGTGTGGTAGTGTAGTGCATTTTAGTGTCTGTGTAAGGGGTTAGGACAGGACAATATCGCGGCCCGTTGTTTAGGATACTTCTCCGGCATTCGCCTGGTGTTGTTCGGAGAAACCACGGAAAACTACCGATCAGAGCAGCCGCCCTCTAGAATTCTCCTCCAGACAGCTGAATTCGACCTACCTGAAAATCTTAGGGTCAAAAATCTGCCGCCGTGAGGACTCGAACCTAGGACCTCCCAGTCAGGGACACTGCAGTGACATCAGTTGATGCACTGAGTCACCGGTTCCGGTGAGGTATTGACGGAGGCAGAGATGGAGAAGGGAAGAGAGGTTCGGTGCCGCTGAGGCAGGAACGGAGGATGGGAGACCGCGATGGAGAAGTCGGAGGTGGAGGCGGTGGCAGATTTAGCGAGGGAATGGTGATGGCAGAGGCTGTTTGTGCCACTCGTTTCGTCTCAAAGCATTATCGCATTGCATTTGAGGAGAATCAGAACAAAATGTAATCTACTTTGATTTATTTAATGTGGCGCCTCAAGGTCACGAGCTGGGAGGAGAGGTGCATCATTGTCATCCAATCGGTAGCTCCAAACCAAAAACGTAAATCGTAACGAAGCTCCAGATTGGATGATAATGTCTCCTTCTTCGTCCAGCTCGTAGCCTTGAGGGGCCACGTTAAATAAATCGGAGTATGACTGCAAAAGAAAATATTTTGAATCGACGTGACACCAGATATCACTGCTTGTGCCCATATTTTCTGAGATGATAATTATATTGTTTTAATTATTTAAATGAACTTAACATTTTTAGATTCGGCATGCCTTTGCTGTGCATACGGAAAGTTTTTAAATATAACAAGCACTTTCTTCAAACTGAACTGAAATAAACTTAATACCTCATTAGAGTTAAAACCTTTCGATCTATTGCTCGATATTTTCTTGTGAAACGTAATTTGCCAGTTCCCTTTACTTACATCCAAAGACGTTGGAATAGAATTGGTCTAGACTCACTGAGACCGCTGCTGTCGCGGAATAATTTGAAAGTCGCCATTGTGGTGGAAACGCGCGAATCTCATAGGCATCGTTAGGACTGTGATAGGAGCAAGTTAACTGTATAAAAATATACGTTATATATTATGGTTAGAGTCGTGCCCGAACAAATTCATTGTTCCAAGTTGAAATTCAGTGTACAAGTTCACCCAGTTTGACTCTGCAGAACGAAATGTTACGAGGGGAACATCTGCGCTGTTCCTTTCAGTAATTAAATGTAAATGTTCAAGACTTTTCGTATGAAAACTTGCATATCATCTGTATTATTAAAAAAAATGGCAGCTGGCATAGAAAATATGCATATAAATATTACCTATAAACAGCTAATGTTTTGGTTTTTCATTTTATATTTTTATTTGTGTTACACCTGCCCTAAAATGAAGAAAATGATGAAAACGAGCGCAATTGCGGAGTTACATTTGAACCTGGCGCACGAATCATCCACTACAATGGCGACCACGGCCCTTTCAATTTATCCTCGGTCCTGAACTGCCGCAACGGAATTGTAGGAACCCACTCCCACTCAAACGCCTGAGATAATGGGAGATTGCCATCGTCCCTCCGCCCCGTGTGAACCAAAGCGCTGCCAGAGCCGCAGGTCTAGGCGCCGCTCCGCTCCGCGCCGCGCCGCGTCGCGTCGCCTCGTTGCGGTCCCCAGACCGGCACTCGTGACCGGGAGTGGGCAGCGCTGGCGCGGGGAGGGAGGGGGAGGGGAGTGGCAATGGCAATGGCGGCGTTCACCTTGACGGTTCGCACGTAGGGTGGGGGGAAGGGAGTAGGCTGGGCCAGTGAGCCAGTTTCCCGCGCACTGCGCCGCCGCGGGCCCAACCTGTCCGCGCGTTCTTTTTCCTGAATGCGGGCGGTGGCGGCGGCGGCGGCGGCGGCGGCGGCGACGGCGGCGGCGGCGGCGCGGCGGCACACTGCCTAGACGTGGACGCGGGTTTTTTGTAACGAAAAGCAAAATAATTGATAAATGGAACAAATGTACTTTATGCATATTGAACTAACAACAAATAGTTTAGAAGTTGGTAGTAGTTTGAAAATATTAGTAATACTTCTAGTGACGTACAGGAAGTGAGTGAAGGTAAGACGTATCCTTAATTTGATGTAAAACGTGGTTGGAAATTTTGCGCTGGCTTCTATCAAAGGTGTTTTATATTAATCGCACAGGACGAAGCCTGCAGCTTTGCCGTCGACTTGCAAATGGGAGAGTAAAACAATCAAATTAGCTCTTATTAAATCGACAAATATCCAAGGGTCGGGAAGCGTAAGGTCAGAGACGGCGGGAATTGGTGGAAGGTAGGAGGATGCGGGCATTGGCGATGAGGGAAGGCAGATGCAGCGATGGTGCAGTGGCAGCGAGATGGAGGTAGTGGTGGCGGCGCCTGGAGCGGAAAAGCTGTCAGACCACGTCGCGGTAGACAACGGAAGTTGTAATGGATATATTACAAGCACAGAGAACAGCCTAGTTTTCTGTTCAACTTCTAAAATTCTTGGGGGCGTCTAGCTAATGAAGTGATATTGATTATGACATATGAAAAGAACTTCGTTTCTACTACCATATCCCGCCAAAAAAAGTCGCTCAATAGCAAAACGCAAGCGTTCTTCTGAGAACAATTAAATATTTATTTGAATTCAACTGACTTTTCATAACTGGAATTAATCTATAAATCATTCGCGTCGGAACACTATTCCAGCTCAGCGTCTAAATCCTACAGACCTACACTATAATTATTCAAAACAGCTTCTAGTCGCTACGTAGATTTTGTAATCCAACCATTCAACAATTTTTCCGTTTTAAACACAAATTAAATTTGTATTGTCCCATCCCAAGCGCGAATAATTTAGTAATTCGCATTCACATTATATTCGACATATTTTGTCAAAAACTACGTAATATCTTCCTGGTTTGATATCCTGTAACTGTCAACGTTTTTGTCTCATTGCCAGGCAACATTACAGTTGCGTCCGTTTGATAAGAAAACTATTTGTTACGAGTTTTGCGTTCTGATCACCGAGTTCATTTCACCTCTAATTACAGTACGTTAAAACCACCACACATCCTACTTCCTAAAGGATTATTTGTTTTCCTATGGGAACAAAAAACTCATCCTAATTCCTATCCGATCTTCATCTTCCAACTCTCCTTTGCCTTTTCAGGAAAATGGATTCGAGATTCTAGGACACTAGCTAGTCTAAATGAGAGAATATTTTCTCTCATTTCGTTAGAATCGAGAGATGGAAGGGGGAGGGCTTAAATAATCTGTTAAATCAATTACAGTTTGTCTGTCAAAGAAAATAGATTCTATTAAACGGAAATGAAAATTTCTTGTTATGAAATGCCAACGTCAATCGGCTATCTTTTATTTATAATCCAACTACGTGGCTAAAGAAGATGAGGTAAGGATTTTACACGTACAGGGACTTTTCTCTGGACCTACCACAGCATCACAACTCTCGCTGTCACCTCCATCCACCGTCAGAGGCAAAAGGTGAATGCGCAAGTACGGTCAAGAAATCATCTCGTACGTAATTTACCTTGACTATCTATTTGGCCTAATGTGTGTGGTTTTAAATAGCGTCAAAGTGATTGCTCGACCCCAATAACCTTCCATCTCCGCACATTGTGTAATATTCAACGTGTTTTTAGTGGTCGACTTTCGATACCATGTAACTCGGTGGTGCAATACACTTGTAATATGTTTGTAGTTTTGCTGACTTACTTCGTTATATCATGTATTAATTACGTTGGAACTCCCTCCCAGAATGCTTAAATCTTAGGTCCTGTTAAGTCTATGCAAAACTCGGCCTAAATACTTTCCGCATCTTCTGTTTCCCGCACTTTCCCTCGTTCAGAATTGAAAAGCACGCGTTGTCGCCCACTCGCCCGGCGACTTGGGCCCTGGACCTACCGCAGCCTCGTGCGCCACCTCCGTTCGCTGACAAAGAGCCCAGTGGGCAGCGCGCAGCACGCCCAGACGACACACTCATTTCTCTCGAGAGAGCAGGGGGCTCACACAGGCGCGGCCCGGGGCCCTCTGCGCACAGTGGGCAGCCACATTGGCAAAAAGGAATTCGATTTGCTTGATTGATTGATTTTTTCGTGTTTCCGGGCGCGTCAACTTCTGTGGTCATTAGTCCCGTTAGTGTAGTGCATTTTTTTCTCGGGAGATGGCGGTGATCTTCCCCCGCTGGATGGCGAGATCAGGCGCCGACCTACCGTCGGTTAGTGGGGTTTCCCCCTAACCAGGACTATCCCATTAGCGGGACACCGCCCCAGCCGGGACAAGCTCTAAGCTCCCGACCGATCTCCCAGCATGTGTGGTAGAGTAGTGCAGGTTAGTATAAGTGTGTGTGTGTGTGTGTGTGTGTGTGTGTGTAAGGGGAGAGGATAGGACAAGGAAGAGGAAGGACAGATCGCGCGCGGTCCGTGGCCCGTTTGGTAGGGTACTGCTCCGGCATTCGCCTTGTGTAGATCGGAGAAACCACGGAAAACTACCGATCAGAGCAGCCGGCCGCTAGAATTCTCCTCCAGACAGCGACAGAATTCGACCTAGCTGAAAAGCTAGTGTCGAAAATCCTGCCGCCGTCAAGGCTCGAACCTAGGACCTCCGTCAGAGGCGCTGCAGTGACATCAGTTGATGCACTGAGCTACCGCTCCCGGTACGAAATTCGACTGATTAGTTATTCCGGGTGCGTACCTTGTGATTAGTCCCGTAAGTGTAGCGTGTGTTTTCTCCTCGGGAAGTGGCGTTGATCTTTCCCCGCTGGATGGTGAGATCTGGCGCCGACCTACCGACGTCTAGTCGACGGTTAAGGTCATTAGTCCCGTAAGTGTAGTGTATGTTTTTTGCTCGGGAGACGGCGATTATCTTCATCCACTGGATGGTGAGATCCGGGGCCAATCTGCCGTTGGCTAGCGGTGGTTTCCTCAACCAGATTTCTTCCACCAGCGGGGCACCGCCTCATCCAAACAAACTAAGCACCCTCGTGGTCTGTGTGATAGTGTAGCCCGTGTGTGTGTGTGTGTGTGTGTGTATTTGTGTGTAAGTGGTAGGATAGAAGAAGGATTGCCGTGGCTCGTTTGTAAGGGTACTGTTCAGACACTTGCCTGGTATGATCAGAGCAGCCAGCCGTTAGAATTCTCCTCCTGATAGCATGTGAATTCGGATGAGATGAGAAGCTAGTGTCGAAAAGCTTGCCACCGTCGGGAGTGGAGCCCTAGGACCTCCCGGTTAGAGGCAGTTGATGCCCTGAGGCACCTCTCCGGGTCGGAATGTGTGGAGCCGCCTTGGGGGTTTGCGCATTCGTCGCGTGTTCTGGCCCACTGTGCGTCGGCCTCCCCGCGAGAGGGCGGGGCTGAGGCACACGCCGCATCGCCCGACAATGCCAGCGCCGGAGCAAAGACGCGCTTTGCGGCGCGCGCGCTTTTCGCAGGCGGCGCTGGCGGCGGGGGCGGCGCACAGTCTTCTGAACCCCGAATGCGTGTTTAACAACCATTGCTCGCCTTCTTTCAGAACGAAGTAAATTCTATTGGTCCATAGTCTCTCCGCAGAGGGGACCGTCAGGGTTGGGATTGAAATGGCAGATAATCTGGACTAAGTAAAAAATCAGGTTTTGTCCCGAAACCTGTGGAATGGACAACACATCTTTCTCATTTGTTGAACCTGAGAACATGCAGCCCATAGCTGGACCCTACCCTATCCCATAGCCCTTAGTTGTACCCTACCCAGGTTTTCAGGTGGAGGAGTTGAAGAGCAAAGTGCGGCCGCGTTCTACAATTAACCCAGATTCCATTTCCCCAGGTTCACGCACCCTAGGATGATATTAGAGAGCTTTTGCAAGACGGGAAATTCAATGTCGGAGTTCGTAATCATTATCCTCAATAGGAAATTACGTATCTTTAGAAAAATAATTCCATGAAATTTCATGGAATTCCAAATGAAAAATGGAAGCAAGTCCTACAATCGAAAACATACGTAAAACTAGGAACTTGATGGAACGCAAAACCCCTAACAGTGCCTAAACACTTTTACTGAATACCCTTGTATCTTATATTATTCTATTTTTCGCTTTTGTAAGGATTACAAGATAAACGCGTGTATATATATATATATATATATATATATATATATATATATATATATATATATATATATATATCCTCCTAAGAAAAGAACAGCTTCCTAGCTAATCTTAAAATGAAATCCCGCAATTTTACTAAAACACATTTAAATAGTTTATTTTAGGAATGGGAAATGTATGGTAATTATATCGCCCTGTAGATAAAGAACTAATTTGTCGTGTTAATCGATGTAGCCTCAATATAAACATAACTTCCAAATCCTAAACAAAAACCTTACTTTATTCCTGACACATTTGAATTAACGTGAATGAAAATTAGCCATATAGTTCCAGCCATATTATATTGGTTCTAAGGGTATTGTATTTTTCATTATTTCATTTTTTATGTAATAGTGGTGGCGACGAAAACTACGGAAAGTATAAGCTTTGAACACATTTGTCGTAGGCGACAAAACAGGAAGAATGACGGGACCTATCAATCGAAAACCCATCATTGCATGCCGGCGCAAGTACAATAGTATTCTCTCCAGAATTGCGTAGTACGTCTTTCAAATACACGCCTTGCAAAAACTCTATTGTCGAAATACCTTGGTGCTCCCCCTAGTTCACCTGATACCAGAAAGTAGTGCGTTGGGAGCCACGGCACATAAATCATGTCGTAAATCACAGGTAAGATCATGGCATCTGTTCTAGATCAGCTGGAGGAAGGAACATTCTCACCTACTACAATTTTCTGGACGGCAGTCATATTCTTAGTGAAAAGGTATATGCAATGAGGAAGCAGGAAGGGCTTCGGACTCCATCATTATTTGGGTATTTCTCTTTGCGTCTGGAATCATCGTTGTTCGTACACCCTTCTCATGCTTAGAAGGAACCGAATTAAGATTCGTCCCGTCCTCGGAGAGTCTACTGTGTCCAACCTCAGACGTAGTATGTCTTAGCCGGAGGTGCCCAAATTCTTGGGCGCCCTCCGCAAGTCGCGTTCTGTCATTAATAGTATTGATTTGATTTGATTTATTCGTGTTTCCGGGCGCGTCAACTGCTCTGGTCATTATTCCCGTTAGTGTAGTGCGTGTTCCCCCCGGGAGTTGGCGGTGATCTTCCCCCGCTGAATGGCGAGATTCGGCGCCGACCTACCGTCGGCTAGTGGGGTTTCCCCCTAACCAGGACTCTCCCACCAGCGGGGCACCGCTCCAGCCGGGACAAGCTCTAAGCTCCCGACCGTTCTCCCGGGATATGTGATAGTGTAGTGCATGTTAGTGTAAGTGTGTGTGTAAGGGGAGAGGATAGGACAAGGAATTGGAAGGACAGATCGCGCGCGGTCCGTGGCCCGTTTGTTAGGGTACTGTTCCGGCATTCGCCTGGTGTTGATCGGAGAAACCACGGAAAACTACCGATCAGAGCAGCCGGCCGCTAGAATTCTCCTCCAGACAGCGACTGAATTCGACCTAGCTGACAAGCTAGTGTCGAAAATCCTGCCGCCGCCAGGACTCGAACCTAGTCATTAATAGTAGTAACAGTAGTTTAAGCAAGGTGCTCTCCAGCTGACGCCACTTCTCGCATCCAAGTCGCTACAACCTTCGATCTTTCCAATCTTCCTCTTGAAGATCTCTTTCGATCATCTCCTTTTCCTGTGTTTTCTTGGTCTTCCATGCTTTGTCTTTCTTTTAAAAATTTTCTTTGGTCATGAACTTCCTGTCATCCTTTGGATATGACAATACCATCTCAATCTTTTAGTATTACTTGATTTTTTATGTCAACACTCAACATTTTATCCACTTATTTAAAACCGCAACAGCGTCTTCAATAGTTCATTTACATTAATTTTAATTTTTCGTCTTTGCTCTAACTTAGAATTTAAACGTCTGAATCATATGTACTTATGCTTTCAACCAGCAATTTATATATTGTATTTGTTTTTCTTGTCATTTTTTGGCTCTACAAAATATCACTCAACCCAACTATTAATCAACACTGTCATCAATACAAATGTATTAAAAAAATATGACAATTTAAAAGCGGTCGATCGCTTGTAAATTGTCATAAGTTTTCGTTTATTCGTAAATTTTACAATGATACAAGTCGTATTGTTTATTATTGGCGGTCTTCATAAACATTCTTGGATGACTAACCCTGACCGACATTTGTTCTCTGAAATTATAACGTGTTGACATTTATACATTAATAACCGGCAGAGAAATGTCTCAATTTGGAGCAAGGGATGTATAGATTGTCAAATTATAATCTTTTTACTTCAATGTCTAGTAATTGTATTTCTTACAATCTTTTTTCACTTCAGATGTAAAAAGAGATAGCTGTTAACTAGGTTCTTGCTTTACAAAGCAACGTGAAGTGAATGTTCAAATCATTCATGTTATTCAGGCGAAGAAAAAATATTTTGCTACCTCTGTCTAAAAATATCTGCAAATGTTATTTAGTACTTATTTTCTCGCAAATTCTAAAACTGCATTCGATGCCCTAAGAACACTGGCGCACGACCTTGAGTGTTGCCCTCCACTCTGATCGCCGGCACCTACTCTCCCCTCTGGCTTGTTCGCTCGCAAGGGTATAATGTTTCTACAAGATTGTTTAATACTTTTCGAGAATCAATGAAATAAAAAGTTCAATATTAACACGATTCTAAATAGTCAGCTCTCTTTGAGCACCTGATAAAAGTTTGAGTTGTCCATGCCTGCACGATCGTATTTGCTACTATCCGGAGCCAAAAGCAGTCGACAATTTCCTGAATGGTACGCTATTTGTGCTAAAACAGAACGCCGATTTAACCTTGATCTTCTCGAATGTAGTCAGACGACATTTCTCCGTCTCCCTAACCAGTCGCCGTTCTCTCCTTCCCCACTATGTGCCGTGTAGTTCGCCTACTAGTATTTGCGAAGAAATAAAAGATGTCATCTTCGTCAACATAGTATTTTTATTCAAATAGCCGGATTTCGACGGCTTCGCCGTCATCATCAGTCTAGTGTGTCCAAAAGAATGTAAATAAATGATTGACATATTCTTCTGTACATTTTAGACTGATGATGACGGCAAAGCCGTCTAAATCCCGCTATCTGAAGAAAATTACTATGTTGACAAAGATGACCTCTTTTGTTTCTTCGTATAAGAACGTCAACAACACCGAATCGGAATTCCCACAATTTACTAGTATTTGCACCGTGTACATCCACTTTCTAGGGTTTTTTTACTTTCCAAATAATTTATACGTAATGTAGTTGTTTGCGTTTACAAAGTGAAGACAAAAGTTTAATCAAAAGATAAAATTAAAAACAAACAAACAGAAAATAATAAAATTTTAACGGTGTTAACACGCATGAGAACTCTACCTCTGTAAGTGGTTGTTCACAGTCACTTATCATTACAATAATTATTAGAATTTACATTACATTTATCTGAATTATATTTACCTCGTTTGTGTCGAGCAATAATCCATGCATACACTGGATGGTAGTGGATCTGCCCGGTGGTGTTTGCTGTGTTCCACTGTCGGGTAGGTGCTCAGCACGTCCTTTCCCTGGGATATCGCCGGAACTAATGAAATAGTTCCTTTCGTTTTCAAGACGGCGAACTTGGTCACTCGCGATTGGTTATAATATTCTGTTCTCGTTTCCTGCTCAGAATTGAATGTTCCGCGCTCTTATAACCGATACTGCGTGTACTGGGGTCGCAGATTTTCTGCCAAACCAATGTTCTGGATAGAACAAGCGGTCACAATATCACTTTATTAATTTATCAAAATCGATAAATATAAAACAAAATCAAAATTAAAGTTGTGGAATCTGTGCCCCCTTCCCTGCCATTTGATAATGCTTAAAACCATTTACTCCTTGACATTGCTTGGACACTATGAATATCGCTTAAGATACGAATGCTTTACTTTTCAGTTTGAAAAATTTTAACGTGTTTACTGGGATGTAAGTTTTGAAGTGTTTGTCAACAAAATCGTTATTTACAAAATTCACCTTCATAACCTCAAGAAGAGATGTAATTCAATCCGCTTATTTCCACCTAAAATCTGGAGAAAATATATCCGGCTCACATCAAATCGCAGGTGGATGCAAAAAGCTGTTCGTTTTTGTTGTAAAATTTTCGAAAAATAATTGAACAAATTTAACTGATGTCTTATTCACCATACATGTAATGTCATTTTACCACTTCTTTGTACATTCATTGGGTTCAGAGTTTAAGGGTGCAAAATTTCACGTGCCTATTAAATAGTGTTTAATAGCTTTCAAATGAGTATTTAAACAAAATTTCAATCATAAAGCAGTTATAGTTTTCTTAGAATATCCTTAAAATATTTGTCAAAAACACTACTTTCATTGGCAGAAATTAAGGTAACCAAATATTAATTCTTGATTTGTTTCACATGAAAATGAGAAAAATGTATTTTCCTAGTAAGCATTCCACAAGTTTGCTTATGATGATTCTCCTCTTTTACTGAACTACCCCCGTAAATATTCATTAAGCTGCTTAGGCGAGAAATATTCTACTCTTTCGGGTTTTAAACGATCCATAAAATTTAAATTTATTAAACAAAAAATTCGAATATAATAACATCCGTAACAGAATATTCTTCAGCTCCATTCTATTCTTTCCTTAAAAATCTCTCCAAGATCTCCAAACTCTCCTCGAACTGAACCTACAATGAAGAGGAAGATTGATCTTTTGCTTCAAGCCAACCAACCCTCCTTTGCTAATGGGCCTACTTCCGAGCTGGTGGCGGGAGCAAAGGAAAACCCGAGCAGCCCAGCTGCTGACTGCTCTATATACGAGACCTTTTCCGTACAAATTGCCGCAATTATTTTATACGTGTACGAGTAATTTACGCAGAAGCGTGATGCTGACCCGTTCCCGCAGTATTTTGTAATTTTGCTCTCTTTTATTATCCTTTCTAATTTAGCCTCCGCCGCAGCAAATGACCTACAACGTCGGTTGCGTATTACAGTCTCATGACTGATCCCCGCAATCTGCTGTATAATTAATACGTTGCGCCTCTTTATCAAGGGTAGAGCGCTTAGTGTCGTCATGTAGTTGATCAAAGGAAAGGAATGAGCGAAAATAAAAAGAGGCGCAAGTCACCATACTGTTTTTCCACGAAGTAAAAATATGGTTCAAGGCTGCTTCGATAAGAGCTTGAACTTTTCCAGTTTGTTGAACTCAACCTTGTGCAAGAAGAGTAGACTGGGTTATCTTCTCCAATATTGGATCTGGGCAAACACAGAACCCCGCGCGTCGCAGCGACTGGGAATGGGATGTCTGGCTCTGGATTGGTTCAGTAACGGCGTGAAGCTCTCTCAAAATACGGCATGTATTTCACTCTATGGAAAAGAGTGCCATCTAGGAGCGGCGCACCAAGTTGTCTGGCTCCATGATAGTTCTTGCATTGCCTAAACTTACTAATATCTAAACATTTAAAACATGATGGATTTTCGCTCAGAAAAAAATAGAGCATTCTACTCAACCAAATTTTGTGATTTTTTCATTAAATGAAAGGTAGTGAGCTCTAGATGTTTCACTACTCGTTCTTATTAGCTAGTTTTACAGTTAAAACAGAAAAGTTTATTAATATATTATAATTAATAGAGTGAATGCTTATTATTTGTCACTTATTCATTACATTTTCAAGACCAAAAACAATATAATATCAATACAATACCAGGATATTCTTACAACACGAGGTTATAGTTGGCAGAAGTGAAGGTTAGGGGCGTTTTAAGTTCGAATATTGCCCGTTTTTAAATACAAATGTTAGTGAGTGTGTATAATTAAATGCAATGTTCAGCCATCGTCTGATTCGTATGTTCTTTCATAAAATCATTTCAGTGATGTGTATGTATGATTATATATGATCTTTGTGCGATCTTTCCATACTCCTCTTTGTCCTCTTCTATCCCCCCTTACACATATATACACTATATTACCATAAATATAGAGAATATATTCAAAAAGTTAGAGTTAGTCCCGGATGGGGTGGTGAATGGAGGGAGGACAGTGCGGAAGGTCTCGCCGGATCTCACTTTTTAGGAGAGAAATGCCATCACCTCCAGGGATGCAAAATGCACTACACTTTACGGAACTACGCAGTTAGGGGGGCTTACTGGACGAAGAGATATACCGTCGTCGCATCATAAGAATTTGTTGTCTAAAAGCGAACCAACAACAGAGTGTTTATTGGCGTATACGAAGTTTCTGAGAAATTTGAAGAACAGTGTTTAAATATAATGAAGACAATTTTGCTGAACCATTACAAATGCTTCAAGAATCTCAGTTATTTTGTAGGAGCTAACCTGTAGATTCCGTTATAGAGAGAGAGGGTGGAAAATATGAGGAAGCGGACAGCGACTAAGAGAGAGGGAATGGGGAGTGGAAGGGGGTCGGGGGATTGGGAGTGGAAGCGAGAGGAGAGAGGGTGGTAGAGTGGGATCGCGGATCGTGGACTGAAAGAGAGAGCAGCGGAGAGATGAAGAGGGGAAGGGTGTGCGTGTGTGTGTGTGTGTGTGTGTGTGTGTGTGTGTGTGTGTGTGTGTGTGAGAGAGAGAGAGAGAGAGAGAGAGAGAGAGAGAGAGAGAGAGAGAGGAGAAATGACGGGGGGACGGGTAATGGCAGGGGGTTAGTGGGAGTGTGAAGAATTGAGAGGCAGGGGTGGGGCAATGAAATCGGGGACGGGAAATGGGTGATATATGGCGTGGAGTGAAAGGGAAAGCGGGAGAAAGGGTAAAGGGAGAGAGAGGCAGGGAGGGGAAGAGGGAGGGAGGGAGGGCGAGAGGCAGGGAGGGGGAAAGGGAGGGGTAAAGGGGAGGGGGAGGGAGGGAGAGGGGGATTGAGAGCAGGATAAAGAGGGCGAATAAGCAGACGCAGGCGTGTGGCTTTCTGAAGGCAGGGCCAGATTTGCAGATAAAAACAGACGTGTGAAATTAGAATAAGACGACTGGACCTTCGAAGTCACGACGGGCCTCGAAATTGTGTCATATCCTCGTTACGTCGTGCCTCGGAGACTGCTTCCGAGGGGGGATGTGGAGGTTCAGTTGCGTCAGAAATGTAATGAAGACCAAATCATCATCAACTATTGCGCTATTCAAATATGAGAAAGTTTCCATAAATTTGTGTACTTTCAATTTTTTTTATGAAAATGCACAGTATGCACAAGTAAATCAATCACATTCTTATTTCCATTGGTCAATAGGGCAAGACTTGTCCTACTGCACTTGTGCAAATATCGTACTTTTCTTGCACGATGGAACGAATGGCTCTTAATACGCATGTGCTATGTATGTTTAAATATGAATGTTGAAACGACAATAATGTCAATTAACTTTCGTTCTTGTAATATTTGAACTGACTTTTGCTCAAAATGTATGGTAGATTAGAGGTTCAAAGGTTTACGATAAACATCAGTAAAGTATAAAAGGAAATGAAGACAAACAAAAGATGAAGTATAATTCATAAATAAGCAATGTAATTCACTTAGCTGGAATAACGAAACAATAGCTTGTTAAAGAAAGAAATTGAAAAGTTGGTAATTATTTCATTCAACGAAGTGTTCATTATCGAAGCAGAGTGCAAAGAACGGATTCAGATCGGTCAACACTGATTTCAACGGAAACTAAAAGAAGGGGCAAACTGTAGTATTTGCATATAAGTTGCCAGTGGAGAGTCTGAGACGTAAAAGGAACAACGGAGATGAAAACAGCAGCAGAAGGCCGGCCGATGACCAAAGAGAAACGCAGGCAAGGCAACGCAAGCGTTTTCAGTCTCAAGCGCACGCTGAAGATATGGCAACACGCTGTGGGCGCCGTGCCAAAGCAGCAACACAAACGCGGGTGAACTTGGAGCAGCAGAACACGAAGAAACGGCCAGCGATAGAAAACGAGAAGACTTGCTGAGCAAGGAGTTGTGGCGCGGAAATACAGCGAGCTTTCACTCAACATTTTACTACAACAACTTAACATTTTAATCGTAAATGATCCTCTATTCTTTAATACTCTAAGTAATAGTGTATTAAAGAATAGAGGACCATTCACGATTAAAATGAAAGATTTTAATACACTATTACTTAGAGGATCATCCACGATTAAAATGTAAGTAAAAGTAATAGTGTATTGAAGAATAGAGGATCATTCACGATTAAAATGAAAGATTTTAATACACTATTACTTAGAGGATCATCCACGATTAAAATGTAAGTAAAAGTAATAGTGTATTAGAGGATCAGAATAGAGGATCATTCATGATTAAAATGAAAGATTTTAATACACTTTTACTTAGAGGATCATCCACGATTAAAATGTAAGTAAAAGTAATAGTGTATTAAAGAATAGAGGATCATTCACGATTAAAATGAAAGTAAAAGTAATAGTGTATTAAAGACTAGAGGATCATTCACGATTAAAATGAAAGATTTTAATACACTATTACTTAGTGTATTAAATAATAGAGGATCATCCACGATTAAAATGTTAACGTAGGCATGATAACATTCAGAATGCAACATTTTTTGTGTAAAATATGACAGTTTCTCTTAATATTTCTAATTAATTTCTCTAAGAATCCCCCGCGCTCCGGCAGCCAGTGGAAGTGCCATTTTCGGCTAGGTTTTGCCGTTACTTATCGCCGCCGATGTAACACGCCGAACCATCTTGGATTGATTGATTGATTTTTTCGTGTTTCCGGGCGCGTCAACTGCTTCGGTCATTAGTCCCGTTAGTGTAGTGCGTTTTTTTTCTCGGGAGATGGCGGTGATCTTCCCCCGCTGGATGGCGAGATCTGGCGCCGACCTACCGTCGGCTAGTGGGGTTTCCCCCTAACCAGGACTCTCTCACCAACGGGGCACCGCCCCAGTCGGAACAAGCTCTAAGCTCCCGACCGGTCTCCCGGAATATGTGGTAGTGTAGTGCATGTTACGGTAAGTGTGTGTGCAAGGGGAGAGGATAGGACAAAGAAGAGGAAGGACAGATCGCGCGCGGTCCGTGGCCCGTTTGGTAGGGTACTGCTCCGGCATTCGCCTGGTGTTGATCGGAGAAACCACGGAAAACTACCGATCAGAGCAGCCGGCCGCTCGAATTATCCTCCAGACAGCAGCTGAATTCGACCTAGCTAGTGCGAAAAGCTAGTGTCGAAAATCCTGCCGCCGTCAGGACTCGAACCTAGGACCTCCCGGTTAGAGGCGCTGCAGTGACATCAGTTGATGCACTGAGCTACCGCTACCGGTACCATCTTGGATATTTGAATAGTTCGATATGGGAAAGTGTCTATAATATGGGAAAGGAAGAAACAGAAGAGGATATACGGTTGCTTCAGCAAATATCCATGCCCAAGATGGGATTACAACCTTCGGCCCTTCGAGTCCGGAAAGTTTGTAAAGATCACAATGTGTGATAAATAAAACGAAGAAATTTATTTAATAAATGTGTGAAATCATGAAGAATGCGGGGTGACCAATAATAACAAATGAAGACTTGGTCACGAACGCGTAGAAAATGGAAACAGGATGTGAAGCATACGTCATTGTATATCCGGAGGGATAACATGGCGTCAAATGTACTGTTCAAGACGGAAAATTAAACAACTATTAAGAAAAACGCTCGCTTGCTTTGAACATGAGAGATCGAAAGCTTCGATCATACCAGAGAGGTTACATATATGCGGACTGCGTTGTGGATGCGTAATATAAGAACGTTCGGAGGGTAATTGGTTTCATACACAATTAATGAAAGAATTCGAGTGGAGTTAATATGACAAATATCAAGGACAATATTACGATGTCACGTATACAAGACAATAGAAATGAGTAATTTGGAGATATCAAGTTATTTTTTTTAAATCGTTCAAATGTCTGCACATTAAGTAACATTTAATATTTATTCGGGAAAAGGGGAATTGAAATTCTGGTGTTTTATATTAGATTCGTTTTCAAGTTTATATAATTGAAATGTTATTCTGTTAAAGTAGGTAGTACATGTTATTAATTAATAAATTAGAGTTTTAGTGATTTCTGGGTTGTTTTGTGATGGCTTCAATTTTTCTGTTGCTTTGAAATTATAATAAATGATTGTTTTCCATGTGAAGTTCCATGTGTGTGTTTTTTAAAGAAAGATACTTTCAGAGGTTTTCTGGAGAACGCCGTTAGCTTGTACTGTGGTAATCACCGACCTTTATCTTGCCGAACAACTGGCGAAGTCATAAGAGGTTTGTCTCTACAATACAAGTTCCAAAGTCTCAACGGTATCTGCTAGTAAGGTCGGCAAAATTGTGTAGTTGAAGAAATTGTCAACCCCCATTGCAAACTATTACACCTTACAATGGTCCGCTGTGAATCAAGGGTTATAAAATGTGTTGCCACAAAAAAAGAACAAAAAACACGATGAGAATTCCGGTGTTTATCAGGAACAAAAACGTGGGATTATCAAGGTGATAAACATTGATTTTATCAACCCCGGTTCACTGGCCGCGTATCCAGTTTTCACTTTTAATTATCATTACCTGTGCTTTATAAAAACTTGGAGTGGGCGGTTTATGTAATTCTTAAATGTGAGCACACACAACTAGAAGCACAAAATTCATATTTAAAAAGTAAATCCCACGTGAACACATTTTTAAGTCAATTTTATTTACTTCGTGCAACATCTCGTAAGGCTGTGTTGTGAATTGCGTAATAAATCATTTCCAACAACGAAATTGCTGCGGTCATTACATGGCGGACAACTCTTTAAAGTCACAGTGAAAAGGAACGGCCGTGGGTTGCTGCAAGTTGGTTACAACTCTGTTGGAGCTGTATTGGGTGAACCCATCTGACAAAGGAAGAATGCAATGACATGGAAGAAGCAATCAATACTCTAACTACACCACGGACAGAACAAAGACAACATGTTTAATTAAAATTTTATTACACAGACATTGACAGAAAAGTAACAATGGTTTAGTTATATAAGGGCTATTTGCTATGTTACAGGATATTAAAGGATATGAAAGCCTTTACAGGATATGAAAGTTATCGTCGAGTAGGTTTTAAAGTTTGATTATTAAATAAAACTGATGCAGCAGAGTAGGTGAAACGTCCGGTGGATGCTATGCTGTAAAGTGTAGAGGCATTTGAGCATAGTTAGTGTTGTAGAACATCGTAAGAACGACTCGCAAAGCAGTCTCGAGGTATCATCTAATCACTGCAATGCCTCTGACCGGTAGGTCCTGAGTTCAAGTCCCAACGGCGGCAGGATTTTCGACACTAGCTAGACAGCTAGGTCGAGTTGAGCCGTAGTCTGAAGGAGAATTCTAGCGGCTGGCTGCTCTGATCGGTAGTTTCCCTGGTTTCTCCGATCAACCCCAGGCGCATGCCGGAGCGGTACCCTAACAAACGAACCGCGCGCGACCTTTCTTTCTTCTTCCTTGTCTTATCCCTACCCCCTAATTTCACACACTTTTATTCACATGCACTACGCTACCACACTTGTCGGGAGATCAGTCGGGGCCGGTGAGGGCGGTGGGAGATATCTGGTTGGGAAAAATCTCCGCAAGCCGAGGGGGGATCTGACCATCAATCGGAGGAAGATCACCGCCATCTCCAGTACTTACGGACTACTGATCTTAGCAGTTGACGCGCCCGGAACCACTAATCAATCAATAATACGAATAAACTCCCTTAATACAAATTTACCCATAAAAGAAACAAAAGTTGATACCCGACAAGGAAATATAGCAATGCGGAACAATTTGTCTAAGCGTCAGATATTGATTTAGTGGTGAGTTGTAGTTGACATTTACATAATTGAAATGATTGAAGGCGTTGTCATTGTCAACAATAGTATTTATTTTAAAAATAGCAGCTTTCGATGGCTTAGCCATCATCATCAGTTTTCTGGTACAAGAAAAATATAAAATTAGAATTAACATAGTTACCTAATTTTAAAAAACATCTTAAGAAATGAAAGGAGAAGAATTAAAGAAAAGAAAAAGAAAGAATGAAAGAAAGAAAGGGGGGACGGAGAGTTAGATCTTTATAATATAAAATAATTTATATAATTTAAAACATCTTAAGAAATGAAAGAAGAAGAATTAAAGAAAGGAAAGAAAGAAGGGGACGGAGAGTTATATCTTTATGTAATATAGTAGTTTTTTTTAATTTAAGCAAGAAAATGAATGAAAATACAGTACATGTACAATTTTGAGAGAGAAAATACGAAAAGTAAGTTGAGCCGTTTCTTACCTGCTGTCTGGGAGCCACAAACACGACTACCTTGGCTGGCTACGTTGGTGTCCCTCAGCTTAAGAACCGACCGTGGGGTGGAGGAGGAGTGTTCTTTCTTTCCTTTCTTTAATTCTTCTTCTTTCATTTCTTAAGATGTTTTTAAAATTAGGTAACTATGTTAATTCTAATTTTATATTTTTCTTTCATTTCTAAGCCATCGAAAGCTGCTATTTTTAAAATAAATACTATTGTTGACAATGACAACGCCTTCAATCATTTCAATTAAGCGTCAGATTATTTCGACTCCATGTTAACGACGTTTCACTGTGTATAATAGTCCAACTCTTCTAGCTGCCTATTGGAATTAAGCCTGTTTCACCAAGGTTGCTCTGGTTACAATGAATAGGCGGAGCACGAGGCTAAATTTGTATCTTCGTTAGCCTCAAGTGCAACGTGACATCTGCGCCATCTCCGCAGGGAATACATGCGTGATCGAGTAATGGCTTCTTAACTCTTCACGATACAATTGAAATGTTTGCAGATGGTGTGATTCCAAATATATGTGATATTCTTGTTCCATAATTCCTTAACATATGGAACTACTACTGTCTACTACTGTCTGAAATAAAAGTTATTTTACTTCACAAGGTTGGCGCAGAGTATTTGCACCTCTCGCCGACTCTTTGCACTCAGTTTCTGTATACAAAATGCAGAGGTAGGCGGAACCACCGTCAAATTTATTCATTCAACTATACGCTTTTAGGTAATATAACGTCTGACCAGTTATAATACGTTTCAGTTTTACGGATTGCATCAAGTAAAGCTAAGCGAGTGCTATAAACCCCGATTATTCCAACTCGGATTAACGTACTGATTCTGGGCGCGTCTACTATTACAATCATAGAATAATTTTACTAGAGTTCTATGCGCGCAAATATTGTGAGGAAATTTTTCAGGAACCGGTCATATGAGAGGTGTTTATGGTTTCATAGGATACGCAAGAACTCCTGGAATAAACAAATCAATGGGACAGTTTCAATTTTGACTCAAAATGCATGTGTTTGAATGTATTGGCATGCACTACACTGTTATTCTGCCTATTCTCATTTTACGCAAAGATATCGAATTCTCATACACAGTGCGATTCTTCATTACATACAGCTAACACCATAGAAACGCAAGGCTCCAAGAAAGAGGCCAGCCACCATTCAATATTTGGCATTCACGTGTTGCGTTATGAACACCAATTTTTTATATTTTTGGTATGAAGGGAACTTTTATACTGTATGTATAATATCTTGAAGTACTTATAAAGATTGTTTGTGTTAAAATATTTAATTTTTGGAAAAATAAAGAGCATTTTATTTTTTATTGAGTAGAATGTGTGATACATATTGAAAAAACATTTTGTGTGGTTTTGTTTAGCAGGATTTTTTCTACTGCAGGCTACAAGTTTGTTATTAATAAGGAAGTGATATTCCAGTTATGCCTAAAGAGATAATTTAGGCATTACTATAGCAAGATTTATGAGATGTCTTTAGGAAATTCGATTTCTGAACTGATTAATTCGAATTTATACTCAGTATAAATGCATTTTGTAATTAAAACAACATAATCCTTGCAGTACACGGAAAAAAATTATTATTGCCACCACACTTTAACTTCCTGTTAAATAAGTAAAGCATATTAAATTCCTGTACTATTGGATGACATAAAAAATAATATCCTGAACATATTTATTAAAAATAATTCCGATTATGTCAACATGAGACCACTCGGAATGGAGAATTAAGGAGAGGAAACCACACCGACTAAGACCTAAATTTGCTGAATCGTGTACGATATTTACTATTTTCCTCACGTAGTCGTGTAAATGCAAGGCCAGACCATCATCGGGGTAATTTGTGCCATTGCACTGCCCTTCTCTTCTGCCCAGAAAGAACAATTAGCCTAACAGATGTGCAGCTCATACAACCACATCGGATAGAAAAATATTACAATTGTCCAGAAGGTAGAACGAAAATAAGAGAGAAGACCAAGAAAAAATGAAGGAAAGAAAGGGAACAATAAGAGAAAGAAGAATAAAGGAAAGAAAAAAGAAGGATAGAAATGGGAATATTAAGGAGAAGAAAAAAAAGGGGAAATTCGAGGAATAAGAAAGAGAGGATGGATAGGAAGTAAAGGAAGGAAAAGAATAAAAGGAAAAGATGAAAAGGAAAAGAAAAACGGAAAAGAAGAAAAGAAAAAGAAAAACGGAAAAAGGAAAGGAAAAGAAGAATAAAAAGAAAAGAAAAATAAGAGAAAGAGAAGAAACGAAGAAAACAAGAAGTAGAAGAAACGAAGAAAAGAAGAGATGAAGAGAAAACAAGAAAAGAGGAAGAAAAGAAGATGTGAAGAATAAGAGGAAGAAAAGACGAAGAAAAAGAAAAAGAAGGAAAGAAGAAGGAAAGAAAGAAGAAGCAAAAAGAAAACAAGAAAGAATAAGAAAAGAAGAAAAGGAGGAGGAAAGAAGAAAAGAAGGGGAAGATGCATGAGGAGGGAACATTTCGAGTTCAGATCTCAGGGCATGGAGGCATTATGTGAACGTCCGCAACAAGAATCGAAGAGTCGGTGACCCGCGGAAACGGGTCATTCGTGCGACCCGTTTTCTGCAGGGATGCTCGCAAAGTTCGCGCATCGGGGCTCTGGGCGGGCGCCAACGCGCCGCCTCGCCGCCCACATCGACTGCCTACCCGCTCCTTGCCTCACCACCCGGCTCACACCACACTGCTTCCCGGCGCTCTGCCTCATCCCGCCCCGCCCTGCCCCGCCCCGCCCCGCCCCACCCTGCCCCGCCCCACCCCGCCCCGCCCTGCCCCGCCCTGGCCCGCTCCGCCCTGCCCCGCCCTACCCCGCCCTACCCCGCCCTACCCCGCCCTACCCCGCCCCGCCCCGCCCCGCTTCGCCCCGCCTCGGCCCCGCCGCCATTCCGCTCCCTTCCTGCCCTGCCCCGCCCCGCTCAGTCCTGTCCCGTTCCGTCCCTCCCCGCCCCGCCCCCTCCTCCTCCTCCTCCTCCTCCTCCCGCTCCGCAACACACAGACGCACGTCGCCCAACGCCACTGCCTCACCGTCTCCGCGCCTCCCACTCGTTGCCCCGGCGCGCTCCTAACGAGGCTGCCTTATCCCGCGCTGCACGACGACGTGCACCTCCCTGGTTCACACCTCGCCACCTAACCTCACGCAACCCTCCAGCGGTCCCTCTTGGCGCCGGCTTCCCCGCGCCAACCACCCCTCCGACTCACCTCAGACCAAATGGACTTCCCCTCCACCGCCCCGCGCCCTGCCATACGCCGCCCATGGATGATCTGTCGTCGCGGAATAGTATGCCATGTGTGCGGGGGGGGGGGCTCTATAGGGCAGTGTGGAGTGTCTGTGTAAAGAGTGGACTAAAAGGGGTTGGGAGAAGTGCGAGAGGAAGCGTGGTGGGATGGGGGATGCGGCAAGTGGAAGAGAAATCGCGAGTCAGAGCGGAGTAAAGAGGAGCAGGGCGGCATGGGGTGGGGTGGGCGAAGCAGGGTGTAATGACAAGAACGGTGGAGTGAGGTACGACTGTGAGGGATTGGGCGGTGCGAGATGAGGCGGAGCGGAATGGGCGAAGCGGGGTGAGACGGGGTGACGCAAGGCGGAGCTGATTAGGAAGAGTTTGGTCAGGGAGAAGGAGCAGGCATCCACGAAGCCTGCAGAAGTAACAGAGTCTACGATGGCGATGGTGTGGGCTGCGGAGACAAGTTGGGTTAGAATGTGTGCAATGTCGACGCGTGGGGCCGCGTGGGGTCGCGTGGGGCAGCGCGGACAGCGTGGAACAGAGTGGGACAGCGTGGGACAGCGTGGGGCAGTGTGGGACAGCGTGGGGCAGCGTGGGGCAGCGTGGGGCCGCGTGGGGCAGCGTGGGGCCGCGTGGGGCAGCGTGGGGCCGCATGGGTCAGCGTGGATTAGTGTGGAGCAGCGTGGGGCAGCGTGGGACAGCGTGGGACAGCGTGGGACAGCATGGGACAGCATGGGACAGCGTTGGGCAGCGTTGGGCAGCGTGGGGCAGCGTTGGGCAGCGTGGGGCAGCGTTGGGCAGCGTTGGGCAGCGTGGGGCAGCGTGGGGCAGCGTGGGGCAGCGTGGGACAGCGTGGGGCAGCGTGGGGCAGCGTGGGGCCGCGTGGGGCAGCGTGGGGCCGCGTGGGGCCGCATGGGTCAGCGTGGATTAGTGTGGAGCAGCGTGGGGCAGCGTGGGACAGCGTGGGACAGCGTGGGACAGCATGGGACAGCATGGGACAGCGTTGGGCAGCGTTGGGCAGCGTGGGGCAGCGTTGGGCAGCGTGGGGCAGCGTTGGGCAGCGTTGGGCAGCGTGGGGCAGCGTGGGGCAGCGTGGGGCAGCGTGGGGCCGCGTGGGGCCGCGTGGGGCGGCGTGGGGCAGCGTGGGGCAGCGTGGGGCAGCGTGGGGCCGCGTGGGGCGGCGTGGGGCAGCGTGGGGCATCCTTGGGAAGCGTGGGGCATCCTTGGGCAGCGTGGGGCAGCGTGGGGCAGCGTGGAGCAGCGTGGAGCAGCGTGGAGCAGCGTGGGGCAGCGCGGACAGCGTGGGACAGCGCGGACAGCGTGGGACAGCGTGGGGCAGCGTGGGGCAGCGTGGGGCAGCGTGGGGCAGCATGGGGCAGCGTGGGGCAGCATGGGGCAGCGTGGAGCATCGTTGGGCAGCGTGGGGCATCGTTGGGCAGCGTGGGGCATCGTTGGGCAGCGTGGGGCAGCTACTTCGTTACAACGTGGTGCATCGAGGTGCCTCGCGGGGCGGGGTGGGGTGGGGTGAGGATGAGTGGTGCGGGGTAGAGGGAAGCGGGGTAGTGGGGGCGGGATAGGACGACGGGCGTGGGATGGGGCGGGGTGGGGTGACGTGGGCGGGGATGGCGTGGAGCGTCGCACAGGGTCGCGAGGGGGCAGGAGTACGCGGGGGTTATAGGACGGCGTGTGACAGCGGGGAGGGGCTGGGGGTGTAGCGGGGAGCGGCGTGAGGCGGGATGGAGAAGTGTGGGCGGGCCTGCGGATGTGGGGGGGGTGCAGTTGAGTCGGGCCCCCCTCCCCCGCGCCGGTTGTGAGTTGCAGGCCGCGAGGGCGTGGGGGCCGCGTGGGCGGACGTGACGTAGGAGCAGGTGGGGCACCCGGAAGTGGGGCAAGGCCGCGGCGGCTGCAGCGACTTCCGTCGATACGTCTGCCGGCGCTTTGAGGGGAGACTCCCTTTGCGCGCGGGTCGTGTAGGGATGGAACTGCACTTCGATGCATCTGGGGCGACTGCCAGCGCGCTAACTTTCCAGTTGTGGCCGCTGGGATAAAATTTCTGGGTCATCCATACAGAAACAGCGCCAAAGAAAAAGCGTTTGGGGGAGGTTTTATCACGCTCTCCTGTTACCACGCTTCCCTTTCCACAATATTGCTCCACATCAGCATTACAGATCCTTTTCATTAATCGTCTCTGGTATCGACATGCTTCGGGTTCGGAGAAAAATAAATCCAAAACACGGGTGGAACTGTCGTTCCCGACCCACGTCAGCAGCAATCCTTATCTTCAACTACCACTACAGCTAACAATTTTATTTATTTAATCAAAAACAGTCAAAAACTGTACGTGACGTATGGGGACAAAATCATCTGCGCACGCTTTCTTTGTTTTAGAATTCCTTCCCAACAATTTAACTATTAATAGTTGGAAGTTGAAAAAAAAATAGTAATAATAATAAATAATAATAATAAATTTAAAAAAGCAAGACATTAACATTTCCAAAACTAGACATTTTCGTTGCCGAATTATAAAAAACTTATTGGCAACGGTAAACGAACAAACAGATCTGATTTTTCTGTATTGCTAACAAAATAGAAACACACCCTAATCTCTACTACCACTACAAGCAAAAGGAAAGCTCAACAAAACGTGCGCTTAATGAAGCTACATTTACGTCCAGAAGCAAATCAAGGGGCCATCTCAGCATTTGCTCAATGGATCAGGGAAATGACAAAAACCCGATCGAGATGGGTTATGGGTTATTTTCGTTTTGGTTTCCGGGAAAATCGATATTTTGAAATGTTATCATCGTTGTATCCTTCAAATCTAGCCTTCCATGTACCTTCTCGTGCACCGGTTGTCATCATCGTTGTCTTATACTTATATTCTCGCCTGTGGTTTGGATTTCTCTTTCCCCCGTTTCTCTTGCATTACGTACCCAACCATTCATGCTCTACTGCCTTTCATAACCGGACTTCCACCATCAAATCTCTTGAGCATTTTTACTTTTTCTTAAACTTATTGTAGAGAAAGAATTGTACTGCTTTAGGAACAAGTGCCGATTCCTTCAAAACCTCTTCAAAGAGGAGTCTCCAAATAAACTGACCACACTCGAAATCCTAAGAATTCGGATTTTTTTGTGGATCCTTTACATGAAGGCGGTATGAGTCTTCAAAATTTTCAAATAACTAGCTGCAATTTTTTTCTTCCAATTATTAACTCGAATTTAGAATAATACGATTATACAAATGGCCAAGATTCTATTTCCGTGAAACCTCTGAATCTTCCAAACATGCAAAATGTTTGGAGCTCCCACTAAACCTATAATTTTCGAGAAAATTTTTCTCAGTATTTTATGTTCGTCAAAATAAGAACTTCCAATAAAATCATGATGAATATTACCAAAACTTGAGTATTTGTAAAACGTTCAGTAATATACACTAATATTTTCAAGCAGTGGACTGAAAGGGCAATACTATTTCATGTAACTCTTATCAATAATTCTAGGATATTTATAGCCAAAGCTATAGAAAGTTCTTGCCTTTCGGGCACTGGTAAGACAATTGGAAATCGTTTAAATTCTGAAGAACAACATTAGTGTCTGAGTTTTTTAAAGTAGCCGATAGAGTAAATTGTAACTCATAAATAAAGTATTAATAAGTAATAAGTAAGTATTAGTGATGTAATAAGTAAGTAATAAGTAATGTAATAAGTAATAAGTGATAAGAAAGTAATAAATAAGCCATAAGTAAGTAATAAATATTATTTATTTTAAGAACATTAATCGTCTAAGTGCACCTGTTGAGACGACCATTATTTTCTGGCCTATGAAAGAATTTATTAAAAATTCTTCTTAATGTGGAAACAAAAGAAACATCTGAGAAATAGATAAATGGACAATGAAAACATGACAGTAGTTGCGTGGAAGGATGGTTTAATAACTTTGTACATGTTGCACTTCCTTGCACGCATGAAGCTAAAAGATTGTCTTGATGGTACACACACAGACTTCTTTACACGATCACATCCACCTTCGCATTTCCGCGTGTGTTTCTCGGCAATCTGGTTCACTCGTGTTTGCTCTTGAAACCTCACCCACCCTAGTCGTAACCTTGATGCGCCTCTCGTCGGCTTTTAGTGTTCCATCAAGTAAGAGGGTCGCCTCGCCCATCACTAGTCCATCTCGCCACACCCCTCTGGCCGCGCCCCCGCTCCCTCCCCTCGCGACCCGCCCGCATCCTTCCTTCCCCCGCCCCGCGGGTCGCGTGTTCGCGCCCCGTCGCCCCACTTCCGCGACGCGGCTCGGCACGCGACAGCCGCCCCACGCGATCGCATCCGCCCGCCCCGCCCCCGCCGCCCCCGCCGCCCCCGCCGCCCCCGCCGCCCCCGCCGCCCCCGCCGCCCCCGCCTCCCCCGCCTCCCCCGCCCCCGCCGCCCCCGCCGCCCCCGCCGCCCCCGCCGCCCCCGCCGCCCCCGCCGTCCCCACCGCCCCCGCCTCCCCCGCCGCCGCCCGGGGCCGGCGCGCAGCCGGCCCGGGTCAAAGGTCGCGGAAATTGCAGCGGCGTTGCGCGGCGTCCTGCGTGCAGTTGGCACGCTCTGCAGGGAAGGCAGGTCGGGTCAAGGTGGGGAGCGGCGGGGACGACGCGGAGGCGAGCAGTGCCATGTGGCACGGTGGGAATCGGCGCAGGGAGATGAGGGACGGGAGCAGTGCGGCCAAGAGGAATGATAGAAGGATGAAAATAACGAACCATGGATAGAAGAGATGTGAGGAAGCACGATTTGGTGGTGGAAGGGCGAAGGTAGCAGGTGACAGGTGAATTGCAGTGAAGCGAGATAATGTGGGCCGGGGAATGACGGGGAGAAGCGAAGAAACTAGGAGGAAAGAAATGAAAGGGAAGTTGCGCGGCCAGAGAGGGAAAGCGAGGAGGAGAGAGGCGAGCGGTGTCAGGCCACAGGCTATCGAGCGCTGGCGTGACGAAGCAAGGTGGACGGGAAAGGCGAGGGGGGTGAAGTGATGAGTGGCGAGGCGGAGCGCAACTGGGTGAGAACGGGGCGATGTGAAGAGTGGCAGGGCGAGGTGAAGCGAAGCGGGGCGAGGCGGGGTATGGCACAGAGGGGCTGGGTGGCGCGAGGTAGATCGAGAGGGTAGGTGGCTGCACGAAGCGGAGAGAAGCATGAGGAGGCGAGGCAGGTCTAAGGGCGGTGAGAAGCGGGGAGGGGTTCGGTGAGGCGGGCGGGGTAGTGCAGGGGCGGGGAACGAACAAGGCGAAGCGGAGTTGGACTGAGCGGGGGGCGTGGCTGCTCGAGGCACGAGGAGACGAGGCGGACCTGAGGGCGGATTACGGCAGGAAGGGATTGGCTGGGGTGGGATGATGTGGGGTGGAGCAGGGGCGGGACGAGGCGGGGCGGAGCTAGACGGAGCGGGGGAGCGGTGTGGCTGCGCAAGGCGGAGAGAGGCATGAGGAACTGAGGTGTGCCTGCGGGCGGTGTACGGAGCGTAGTGCTGAGCTCTGTGCATGCACCCAGCGCAAGATGTTGAGTCTCCGTGAGGGAGCGTTCAGGAGGCCAATGTCAAGCGCAGCGACCGGCAAAGCCGTGCGTTGCTTTCTCTAGTCAAAGCAGAGCTATGTGAGTTGACTGTGCTCATACCCTGGTGGACTGTGTTTGGCCCTTTCCCGCCCTTACCGTACCCCGCCCGCTCCACCGAACCCCTCCCCGCCTCGCTCCGCTCCCAGGCATGCCTCGCCTCCTCATGCCTCTCTCCGCTTCGTGCAGTCACGCCCCCTCCTACCCACCCGGTCTACCTCGCGCCGCCCAGCTTCACTGTGCCACCCCCCACCTCAGCAAAGCTGCGCGTTGCTTTCTCTAGTCAAAACAGAGCTATGTGAGGTGACTGTGCTCATACCCCGGTGGACTGTGTTTATGGTTGTGTTAGTGACGTCAATTCTCACAGTTTGTCATCTATTCTCACACTTCACCGTCCATCATCACACTTCACCGTCCATCCGCACACCTCACCGACCTTCCTCACACTTCACCGTCCATCCTCACACTTCACCGTCCATCCTCACACTTCACCGTCCATCCTCTCACGTCATCGTCGATCCTCTCACGTCATCGTCGATCCTCTCACGTCATCGTCGATCCTCTCACGTCATCGTCGATCCTCTCACGTCATCGTCGATCCTCTCACGTCATCGTCGATCCTCTCACGTCATCGTCGATCCTCTCACGTCATCGTCGATCCTCTCACGTCATCGTCGATCCTCTCACGTCATCGTCGATCCTTGGTGATCCTCATGTTCCTTGGTGATGTCCACGATTCTCGAAGTCCACGATTCTCGCCGGTTCTCTTGTACCTCGCAGATTCCCTTGTACCTTCCCGATGCTCATGTTCCTCGCCGCTCCTCAGGTTCCTCACCGATCTTCACGTTCATCCCCAATTATTACGTTTCTCACTTATCATAATTGTTCCTCGTCGTTTCTCAGCACTCTCTGATTCGCATGCAGATAGAAATGAACTAGTTTCAGTTCATCTTCAGGAGCAGAATATCAGCGAGCTAACACAGTCCACAGCGCGGCGCGGGATCCCGCCGGGAGGGGGCGTGGCGGCGAACTGCGAGTAATGAGTGCTATTCTTCTGCAGCAGTGGGCGCCCGCGGCGGGCGCGTTCTTCTGGTTCGTTCATTTACTCGTTCGCCTTCTTCGATAACCACGCCCCCCACTGGCGCTCAGGTGCACAGCCCAGCGCAAGATCTAGAGCTGCTTCTGGCCAGTCCAACATTAATCAATGATCCCATCTTGGAATTTGTTAATAACTTCGCAAGCTGTTTCTATGTTGTGATTTGTTACAATTCTAGACATCAGTATGAACTGCGCATCCATCATTAATTCGGACTACCAAGATATTTAAGTCCACCGAGTTAGACTTTTGAATTTTCACCTTGTCTTCAATCGCCCTAGAAACATTCTGACTGGCATCTGAATTGTTGCCAGAACGCGGTCGTTCTTGGCCTTCCCAACTTCCGAGCTACAAGCTCTCAAAATAGTTGACATAAATACACAACACTTCCGAATCGGGTCGCATCCTTCCTCGATTTACCCTGAGTCTAGTCTCACTGTTACGACAAAACCGGAACCCACCTGGGAACCACCTAGAGGAAGTCGGGGTAACTGAGGGTCCCTGCCCACATCCTTTGGCCTTAACGACGTGGATCATTTCGAGAAATTCAGGAAGACTGGTGGCTGTTTCTCTACCACAGCTAGTCCAGAGTTAGCTCTGGCCCTTCGCCGGGGTTGCAACCTTAGCATCGTTTTCTTTGAGACCTAGTTCTCAGTGGGATCTATTTCTCGAACCCCCTTTCTCGAACCTCGAAGGTTATAGAGGTCCGGGTCATATCGCATTTCCGACGCCGATTCCCTGCGTCACTAGAGGTTCTTTTGTTCTTGTATGAGCTGGAACTTAGAAGATCAGCTTTGCATTTTTCACTCAGGTGTATCACGCAACCGAAGGGCACGCACCCTTCATCGACTATTCATTAGTTTGCAAATTAGTAGCGCTATCTGCTACTTATGAAATATTATTTTGCACCATGGTCCAGTCCAAAGGGAGATGTATGAATAATGCGATAATAGCTTCTAAATCACTTCATTTTGAAATGTGTTCGTCTGTACGTCACTCACGGTTAGACTACTTCCGGTTACATGAATCGTTGCAACTTCATCCATCCGTTTAACGATAATTAAATCTAATTTTATAATGAAACAATTAAACCAATATCTTAGTCGGAATTTTTTCATGTAACCTTATGTGTCTAAAATTTGACGTGGCAATCTTCTGTATTATGTTGAAAATTATTTTTATTATGAACTTACAATGCACAAATAACACATTTTAATATGAAAATATCCCCCAGAAACAGCACACTACAGACGTCTTTGTACTATGCTCGCACTTTTTCTTAATCCTCGAGCTCCCTAGTCCTCGCTCAGCCCGGCATAGCACGGCCCGGTAGAAAATGTGCACACAATTCACTTTTCCCCATAGCCCGTCATACGCAGTTTTTAACTGTTTTTTGACGTAAATAAATAAATAAATAAATAAATAAATAAATATGAGCTCCATGCGGAACGTCACAGCTCAGTTTGCAGTGCTACCCGCCTCCGTCTTTTCCAATGCGGACTTCCCAGTTTTCGGTCTCTCTTTCTATCGACCTGTGCGTACCTGTTCCTTCTTGTTACTCAATTATTACTATAACTATTAATTATTTCTTCAGAATTTAAAAAATATCTTCCGTTGTTTCTCATAGCTAACTAGTCCAAGACGAGTTATTACGCCGAATTTTCTGACAATAAAGTTGACAACCCTGCACTGCCGTCACGTAGACAGAACCCGCCCTTTCCCCGCACCCGCCGCTGTGAAGGATCAAGAAAAAGTGCGCGATTAGTACTTCAACCTCGCTCATATAATTTAAAAAAATAAAAAGGCCGATGAAATACCGGTATATTTAATTTAATAATGAATCATATTTTCTTGTTCTATCCGATATTTCAGCTTCAAATGCCAAATAGCATTCGCGGATAACAAAATAAGTGTAGAGAACTGATTTAAAATTTTTGGGATCATTAGGAAATAGGTAAATAATGATATGAGGCGTTTGGGAGTAAACAATGAATTTCGCATTTCAGTTTCGTTGGAAAATTTCTCATACATGTAAAAACATACGAGCAACAACGTCTTTGTTAACTGTCAATTGTAATAGGTTCTTGATAGGATTTCGAATACATGAAGAGATACTCTTGATCATAAAAGACAGCAGTCTTTATTTCGCTAAAATGTCAATAACAATTGTTTACGCAGAAGCGCCTCATGTAATCCACTGTATTGTAACGAATATTGCGTCATCTGCCAGCGGTTACCACTAACTACCTGTATGCGCGGATTGCGTCATCGGCCGGCGGCCCTCGAACTAGCTAGTTCCAGAGTGTTCTTGGCGCTAATCGCAAAGTCCAGAAAATTCTCAACGGCGCCTGCCGAGTATAATTACGCGGTGGCCGTCGACCGTAAGTCAGTCTTAAGTCTGAAGTTGAAGCTGCGCTGGGAAGAGTGTGCATCGTGGTGAATAGCAGTGCAGTGATTGTGCTCAGTGACGTGAACCGTGGCCAACGCCGTGAACTGTGGTCAGTGCAGTGGACAGTGGCCAGTGCATCGAACAGTGGTCAGTGCTTAGGACTGTGCGACAGTGTAAGAGAAGTGAACAGTGAAGATAAATAATCAAGAGAAATGTAGTGTAAATAAATAATTAAGTGAAGACTATCTCTACATAAATCTAGTATTTTCAGTGATTGTGTTAAGAAATAAAATAAACGTTTTTGTTAAAATAATACCAAAGTTCACTTCTCCACGTAGAATCGTAACAGTTCAATTACGGTGATACTAACACGAAGTGCGCAACCCTAGGAAACATGTATGGTTTCCATTCAAGTCAGCCGTATATGTTAAGGTCTTTCAATATACCCAACATCGAATGCTAAATATATGTCCTATCAACTTTCGAGAGCGAAACAGAACACTGGGCGCCTTCCAGAGCCGACGTCGCAAGGGGGTGGGCGCAAGGGGGTGGGCGCAGGGCGGTGAGCGCGGGGCAATGGGCGCGGGGCGATGGGCGGGTGCGCGGGGCGGAGCGGTGGGCGCGGGGCGGTGGGCGCGGGGCGGTGGGCGTGGTGGGCGCGGGCGCGTGGGGTGCGGGGCGGGGGCGCGGGACGGTGGGCGCGGGGCGGTGGGAGCGGGGCGGTGGGAGCGGGGTGATGGGCGCGGCGATGGGCGCGGGGCGATGGGCGGGGCGATGGGGCGAATGGGCGCTGGGCAGTGAGCGCAGGCGGTGGGCGCGGGGCGTGGGCGCGGGGCGGTAGGTGCGGGGCGGTGGGCGCGGGACGGTGGGCGCGGGCGGTGGGCGCGGGGCGGTAGGTGCGGGGCGGTGGGCGCGGACGGTGGGCGCGCGGGGCGGTGGGCGCGGGGCGGTAGGTGCGGGGGCGGTGGGCGCGGGACGGTGGGCGCGGGGCGGTGGGAGCGGGGCGGTGAGTGGGTGATGGGCGCGGGGCGATGGGCGCGGGGCGATGGGGGGCGCGCGGGCGATGGGCGCGGGCTGGGCGCGGGCAATGGGCGCTGGGCAGTGAGCGCAGGGCGGTGGGCGCGGGGCGGTGGGCGCGGGGCGGTAGGTGCGGGGCGGTGGGCGCGGGACGGTGGGCGCGGGGCGGTGGGCGCAGGGCGCGGGGCGGTGGGGCGGTGGCGCGGGACGGTGGGCGCGGGCGGTGGGAGCGGGGCGGTGGAGGGTGATGGGCGCGGGGCGATGGGCGCGGGGCGATGGGCGCGGGGCAGGCGCGCGGCCAATGGGCGCTGGGCAGTGAGCGCAGGGCGGTGGGCGCGGGGCGGTGGGCGCGGGGCGGTAGGTGCGGGGCGGTGGGCGCGGGACGGTGGGCGCGGGACGGTGGGCGCGGGCCGGTGGGAGCGGGCCGGTGGGAGCGGGCCGGTGGGAGCGGGGTGATGGGCGCGGGGCGATGGGCGCGGGGCGATGGGCGCGGGTCGGTGGGCGCGGGGCGATGGGCGCGGGGCGATGGGCGGGTGCCCGGGGCGGAGCGGTGAATGCCGGGCAATGGGCGCGTGACGGTGGACGCGAGCGATAGGTGCAGTGCGGTAGACGTGGGGCGTGGGCGCGGGGCGATGGGCAGTGGGCGGTGTGCGGAGGGCAGTGGGCGGTGGGCGCCGGGCAGTTGGCGCGGGGAGGTGCGCGTCAATACGAGTACGTACGCCCGCCGAGAAGCGAGGGCGACTGCAATTACTCTCCCGGGACTATCGCTCCGGTGATCGCGGCCGCGACAGGCTGCTTTTATGAAAAAGTCCTGACCGCGCCACCCACATCGCATGCTGTCGCCGACGTCCGTGTTCACCACCTCACCAGCCACTGCTAGTGGCGTCATACTAGTAGTACCATTCTTTCATCCTACCGTCTTAGAATACTCCGTCCTACTATCCTATCCTGTCCATTGTACCATTCTACAATAACACCTTTCTAAAGTCATACAGTCTTGCAAGCCCACCGTCTTGCAAGCCCACCGTCTTGCAAGCCTACCGTCTTGCAAGCCTACCGTCTTGCAAGCCTACCGTCTTGCAAGCCTACCGTCTTGCAAGCCTACCGTCTTGCAAGCCTACCGTCTTGCAAGCAAGCCTACCGTCTTACAAGCCTACCGTCTTACAAGCCTACCGTCTTACAAGCCTACCGTCTTACAATCCTACCGTCTTACAATCCTACCGTCTTACAATCCTACCGTCTTACAATCCTACCGTCTTACAGTCCTACCGTCTTACAGTCCTACCGTCTTACAGTCCTACAGTCTTACAGTCCTACCGTCTTACAGTCCTACCGTCTTACAGTCCTACCGTCTTACAGTCCTACCGTCTTACAATCCTCCACCATCCCATCCTATTCCACCCTATTGTTCTATCGTTCCACTAATAACTCAATCTGCTTAGGATAAATATATGAAATCTATCTGAAAAATTGCTTCAACTGACAATGTTCATATGTTCAACTAGTAGTATGGCCTTTCTTTGGCATGTGCTATTAGATCGAAATGACTTGTTTTATTGAATGTTTCATATATAATTTTTTCTACGCATCTCCCATAGAAGCCACTCATATATATATATATATATATATATATATATATATATATATATATATATATATTGGACAGAGAACAAGTTTTGTTTTTAACGAATTTTGTAGTTATAATTACGTAATTGGTACTTAAACTTGCAATAAAGCGAAGTAACTAAAGAGAAAGATCTGAACCTTTTATAATAAAAGCTAGTTAAATTCTTACCGATTTCGTATTATGAGTTTAATAATTTCTGCTTCACAAGTGTAATATATTGCAGTGCCATTTTTTTGTTGTTTTATTTGAGTTTAGTGTGAGTTTCTGAAATACAGTTTTCAAAGCGTCTTCCTACCATCATGGTCTGACTACTCTTAATATGAAACCCCGTGTGGTCTACAACACCACAACTCTTTGCTTCGTCAGGGGGACAAGTCCCCGGGGTGGGCACCTTGGCTTTTAGGCTCTCATCCGCACCCCCAGTCGTCGTGCAAAATGCCGACGGGCTCATGTCCGGATCCAGACGGAACGCAGTTTGACCTCACGGCAACCTCCCCATACAATGCCTGTTTAGGGACCGCCCTGGAGCAAGCAAGGAACAAGTTCCCTCCCCTACGCCCAGAGTACCGGGCCACTGCCACGACGAATTCGACAGCCCAACTGGGGGCCACCAGGCGGCTCGGAACCCCCATCCCGCCTCCCCATTGCTTACCGCCAGCTATTGACGTGGGTGACGCCGGAACCGTAGCAACCTGACGGGTGGTTCCTGGATTTCCCGCCCGACTTTAAAGTGGGATCCAGAGTACTCCGAAAAGCATCCTTCACCCAATCTTGCTCCGAGGTCGACGCGCCAAAGGTCCAACTGATGGGTAGCCGGGCAAACCCGACTACCAGGAGCTTAGCATCGCCTTCTCACTGCCTGCACCTTCAAGCTAACGACGTGAGCGGCGCCGCGAGATTCAGGGTCCGGGTGGTCGTCTACGACACCACCAGAGACCACGACAACCTACGCCATCGTGATCCCTCCACTTAGCAAATTAAAGTGAGCTGAAAGACCAAATTAAAAACGTATCAAAACTAGTTCTGTTAAATTTCTAGGATCACGATAAATTATCATAATAATTGTTAAATTTCTGTGCTTTGTAACAAACTGAGTGTGAAGTTTGTTTCACTCAATGAGTTATTAAATTAATTAATTCTCACAATAATAAGAATTCAATCGTATAATTATTTGATGTATATTATATTTAAAGGAGCAAAATATCGGCATTAAAATAGTAAAATAGTTGGTTTCAAATAATGTTTTCCATGTTCAATGGGTTGATAACAACTTAGCGGAAAGCCACTTTTGTTTATTAAACGTACATTTTTAATCTTGTTACCCCTTGAAATTAGAACGACAATGGATTTAATTTCCGCAGTATAAGAATATCTTAAAATCATCACAATTATATAACAAAGGCCTAATATTAATGTTCTTTCTTCAAAATACACGCGCCAGTTACCAGATTTGGGGATAAAGAACCTACGTTTCCTTACTATAAACATTCCTCCAACATTGAACCTGTGTTGACTGACGATAATCACAAAAGGTTATTTTGTTTGATCAACAGACTATTCAAAACCACAAAGTGAAATTTTGCTTCGATAGCAGAGCTCCTTTATTATCTTTGATAACCGATCTGTGATTGCTTCCAGAAATAATTCTAAAATTGCATTTTGCCTCCTGCATCAATGAATTCTCTTCTTTTATTCTTCCTTTTACATCCCTTCGAACCCACCAAGGAACGAAAGAGAACAAAATCAGCACGGGACCGGAAGAAATTAAGAAAACATCGTTAATATGGATTAAGGTAATGGGGTTCCTAATTGCGCTGCTATTCGAATCGATTGTGGTCGATGGCGACCGGGTCACTGAGCCGACTCTGGGCTCCGAAAAGGCGTCGTGGGTACAGACACGCACACAGCATTTGGCCAGCGCAAGCGAGATTGATTGGCGGGGAAATCGCCCTTCGCTTAAGGCGACGCGCTGCGCTGCCCGCGCCATGTTTGTGACGTGCCCAATCGCGAGCCAGAACCCACTATTGCCAAAAAACTGTTTTCACGGAGAATGCGAAACTCTGCTGCCTTCGCTTTCGGCAAAAACCAAACTCAAACGGCAATCCCAGATAAGATGGGAAAAAATTCCCTAAAACCGAATGGTGTATGAGTAATTCAAATATCACTCTAACATAAAAATAAGATTTTGGACAAATGATGAAGCAAGAACTTATAGTGCTACCCAGACTTCGCTTCGGACATACTAATATAACACACTCACAAGTGTTCCACAAAGTACCCGCGACCCTCTGTGACGTATGTGAGGTTGAACTGTGTCTCATACAGTGAACGTTTGCCCTAAGTTTCAGGAGGAAAGATAATGCCAATCACCAGAACAACAATTTGAAGGAGTCAATTACACCAAGCTTTATCAACCGGAAATTATAAATTTTTGCCAAACAGGCCATAAATGGGTGTTAAATTTTTGTATTATTAAAAGAATTTCATTGTTATTGTAAACACTGTACTGTGTATACAATTAATGTAAAATAAAATATCGAACCCTAATGTAAAATTCTGAAAAGTCGCTAAGAACCTTGGGTTGAGGCGACTATAATAAATAAAAAAGATTTATTAACAACAATGTTTTAAACATCGATGGTTTAAAACTGGTTTGATAACGATGTTTTAAAACTGATTTAGTAATCCCTAAAATAAAATTCGTGGCATACAAAATATTTAATTTTACAGCAAGCGTGTTTATTAATTTGTAATGAAGATGAAAGTGAAAAGAAACTTAAATAAGAACAAACAAAAATACTCAGTCTGAAAGTCTGCTCGCCCACACCTATTACGTCACAGCTTCCTGGGTTCGCTGAAGAAGGATAAGGGATGGTGAAGGGGGGGAGACTTCCGCCCAAATGGGAAGATGCTCTCCAGGACATCGTGATATTAACCCAGCCAAATTAGACAAAAACTGGCGATCGTAGGAAAAAATAGTTTTGGAACTTGGCATAATTGTTCGTTAGTACCTATCGCACATTACAATAAAAATGCTGGAATGTGGGGGAGAACTGAAGTAATGGGGCAGTTGAAAGGTACTTTTCTCCGTCTTTTGTGTACATCTCAATCATTGTCAATCCTACCGGAAATTCTGTGTGTTCTAACCAAAATTTTGTATATCCTATACAAAATTAAAGAAGACTTTTTGCTACAAAAAAAGTGTTTTTAGGGTTTTGTTGGAATATTAAACCTTTTAAAGTTATAGGCCGCAAAATTTCTTGTTTTTATTTACGACAAGTCCCCTATTAGTTCTCTCTTATTAAAATTATGTTATATGTTCAATTCACATAAATAATTTTATTTTTGTTGACCATTTATTAACAATATGTATTTGCATATTTTACGCAAACACCGTTAAAAATTTTTAAAGAAGTGCACTTCAAACAGTGCACATTAATTGAAGAAAAGCGCACTTCAAACTTTCCATTTAAAGCAATATTTACCTGCATTCTCTCAAATGTTATAAGCTGGCATATTGCGAATTTAGTTTAAAGCGTGAAAAAAGCGAACAGTGTAGACTGGCACGTAAACGCGTCGACGAGCTATTCATGTTCCTTCGACGCGAGTGGACATCCTTTGAATTTGCTTATCAAATAATTCATATTGATATTCTCACATTCTATTAGACATCATTTTTATGAATAATGTTCCTTGTAGAGACGACATCGGAACAAACTAAATAACTGACGAAAACAATCGAAATCTCGAATTACACTCAAAGAAGCGACACTTTTGAGACATTATCAGCTATAGCTCAGCTCCTCTGGATAGCGGAGGAACACTTTTCGCAAAGCGATGCAATTTTCGGCGATACTGAACTGTTTTACAACCTGAAAAGATAATTGTACGCTGGCCAGAATAGAGGTTAGAAAAACAGACCGGTAACACCCCTCTTGTAGGCGGCTCCACATATTTGGCATTCACCGAGCAGCGAGCTACTGCTCTCCCAATCCCGAACAGCTGACGTGTTCGGCGAATGTTCGCTTCCTTTGGTGTGCCCTAAAGACCCACACGAGGTGGGTAGGGCGAGCATCGAGCCTTCCTCACTCGGCAAATAGCAAGCAACTCCTCCACACTAGTTGGGATTCGGCGAGCGGTTGCTCGCTACTCGCCGAATAACGAATGTGTGGAGCCTCCTTGATTCGATCTGAGATGGCGCCGACGCCTTGCGAACCCCTCTTTCTTCCCGCGCATCAGGACTCTACCCGCCACGCTCCGCCACGCTCCGCCACGCCCCGCCACGCCGCGCCGCGCCGGCTGGAAGGCGGCGGGTGCAGAACAGGACGGAGCGGGTGGGGAGTGGAGTGGAGTGGAGTGGAGTGGAGTGGAGGGGAGGGGAGGGGAGGGGAGGAAAAAGGTCGGTCGCGCGGGCTGACCTTTCGCCCGAGGAACCGGCTCCGGGAAATGTTAACAGAGCGCTAAAATACCGCGTTAGTGGAACAGCGAGCGCCAACTCGGACGAGCGCTCGGCGGCTGGCGCCGGCGCGGGGTGGAGTGGCGTGGAGTGGAGTGGCGTGGAGCGGCCTTGGAAGACGCCAACGAGACGGCGGCCGCGGAAGAACACGAAGATGGAGCACGAGGAAACTAAGGAAGCAGGAAACCGAAGGCATGGGTGACGGTGGGAAAGGGTAGAGGAATAAAAATAGCTTACGAGTCACGGACGGACGTGAAAGAGCAAGAGCGTAAGTTATAGGAAGAAGGAATAAAAAGAGGCAGAGCGAAGACGTAAGTACTTAAGAGTTTGCGATGAGGAGAAGAGGAGACTAATGTCATAGCTGAGAAGGGACACTAGAAGAAACGGAGGCTTAGATAATACAGAAGAGCAAAATACAGTAAACCCTCGTTAGAACGAACTCGCTTAACACGAATTTCGCCGTAACACGAACAAAATTTAGGTGCCGGCAAGGGATTACAGTAATACGTCATTTATAATAATCGGATAACGCGAACTTCGATTATTTCGGTCCCTTGAAATTCGTGTTAATGAGAGTTTACTGTCGTAAGATAAGAGCGTGACTGATAGAAGGAAAGAATGGAAGAATACGAATGAGAGTGCAGGGAAAGACGTACAAAATGGAAGAAACATCAAAGCAATAGATGATGGGAGTAAGAAGTGGAATATATGTAAACGATGGAAAAACAAGTAATGGAAGAGGAATCATCAAGTTAACGATGTGTGAACGCCATGGAAGAGGAAGAGCGAGGAAGACGAGGTCTTCGTACAAAGCTAGGGCGAGGTCGGGCGCACCGGAAAGAGAAGCGAGAGGTGCGAGGCTCGCAACTGCCGCAGCCGGGCTGCGCGTGTTTACTGCAGACATCCTTCGCCGCCGCCCTGCTCCACTCCGCCCGCCCGCCCTCCGCCACGCCCCCGGCGACTGCGCGCAGGAATTCGGCCACGTGATCGCTCCTCGGCCGCCCACCGCTCCACCACTGCCACCCCTCCGCCACCGACGCCGATCACGCCACATCTCTGCCACCACCATCGCCCCCTCAGCCAATCCCCCCCCATCCGACATCGCTCCCGCTGACACTAATTGATTGATGTTTCCGGGCGCGTCAACTGCTAAGGTCATTAGTCCCGTCGGTGTAGTGCATGTTCTTATCACGGGGTGTGGTGGGGTGATCTTCCCCCGCTGGGTGGCGAGATCCGCCATCGACCTACACACCGGCTCGCGGGGTTTTCCCTAACCACGCTCACCCACAAACGGAGCACCGCCCCAGCCTGGACACGCTCTAAGCTCTCGAGATGTGTTGTAGTGTAGTGTATGTAAATGAAAGTGTGTGTATAACGGGTGAGAAAAGGACAGGGCAAAAAAGTTCGCGCGCGGTCCTTGGCCCGTTTTTAGGGCACTGCTCCGGCATTCGTCTACTGTTTATCGGAGAAACTACAGAAAATTTCCCATCCAGAGCAGTGGGCGGCTAAAATTCTCTTCCAGAGAGCGGATGAATTCGACTTCGCTATATAGCTAGTGTCGAAAATTCTGCCACCGTCCGAGCTAGAATCCTAGGACCCACTCGATCAGAGGCACTGCAGCGACACCAATTAATGCTCTGAGCCACCTAAGCCGGTCCCGCTGATATCGCACTAGCCGCCATCGCCACCGCTCCCGCCATCGTTGCTATCACCAATGCAATTGCCATCGCCTTTGCCTGCGTCACAGACACATAGTCACCGTCCACCCCACAGTGGTCTTCGCTGCCGCTGTCAACTCTTCGCCCACTCACACATCTTTTCCCTGCCCCCCCCTCCGCCATTCCCGCCACTGCAGCAGGCCTCACGACGACAAGCGAGTCGCTCCACCAATCACGTGGCGCGGAAAACGTGAATGGCACGCCAGTAGCTCCGCGCCTGCGATCATTGCGAAGAGTTGCACGCCGTAGGGGCTGCATGCTCTAGGAACGGGCAAAAATTGAGTACAGAAGCCAGAGTCGAATCAGTAATTATTAAGTGAACAATAATACAAAAAAAGAGAAAATAATCTTCCGCAGTGCGCGAATTTCTGCCAGTTTCACGGCAAAAACAAATCAATTTTTCTCAAAAACTAATGTAAATGCTTTACTTCGTATAAAAATAATTGAGTAGTCTTGTAAGTGATACTAATCACACTAAGTATTAATGGAACAATATTTTTAATAATAATAATAATAATAATAATAATAATAATATAAATAAAAATATAATAATAATAATAATAATAATAATAATAATAATAATAATAATAATAATAATAATAATAATAATTTAAATAAAAATAAGTTATTAAGGTTTGACAATATTCCATTTGGACTGTTCAACTCGCCAAATTTTCGGTTCTGATTTGAAAAATTTATCTATCTCTTATTTAAGAGTAATTTTATCTCTTTTTCTCTCTCCCTTTCTGACTCTCTCATTTTCCCTCCCTCTCTCTCTTTCCCCCTCTCTCTTTCCTCCTCTCTCTTAGCTCTATCTTTCTCTCCCTTTGCCCTCTATCTTTCTCTCTATTTTCCCTCTCTCTCTTTCTCTCCCTCTTCCACTTTGTTTTCACCTCTCTCTTCCTCTCTCCCTCTCTCCTTTCTCTATCTCTCGCCTCTTTTCCCTCCCTTTCTCTGTCTTCCTCTCTTTCCCTCCTCTTTTTCTCACTTCCTTTTCCCTTCTCTTCTTTCCCTCTCCACTCTTTTCTCTCTCTCTCTTTTACTCTCTTTCCTTCTCTCTTATTACCTCTCCCTCCGATGTATTTTTTCTCCCTTTTACCTCTCTCTTCCCCTCCCTCTCTTCGCTCCTTCTCTCTCTTTTGTCCTCCTCATTTTCCCTCGTTCTTATCCTTCTCCTTTTTCTCTTTTTTCTCTCTTTACTTCTCTTTTCCCTCTTTCCTTCTCCTCTCTCCATCTTGTGCCGCTCGCTCCTCCTGCCCTTCTCGACCATGTCCCACGTCACACGGCAACGATCAGCAACAATGAAGTTCATACATATCGGAAATTGCATTTAAATAAAGCGACATTTTGTGCTGCAATGCCATCTAGCGGAGTTACAATAATTGTACTCTGCCTATTTCCTTCCTACAAGTGCAAGCAATAAGTTGACAAAGTTTTATCGCAATCGGTGAACGGTACGGCTACGCGTGCTTTGCGGTTCTACTGCATCGCTGCTGGCCTCTGGCGGAATATATTAGGAACCTGTCTCGTAGCGACAGGCGAAAAATAATTATCATGGTGCATCTACCAGCATATTATTTAAATTATTTTATTTGCCATATATTTGTTGAATTAATCTTTACCAAGCTTTGCAAGGACACTGCGTCAAATCCTAAAGTAGAGCCTGTAAATTTTTCGTATCAAAAATCAATCTATTCCTTTTTTGTGGAATCGATGACGATTACATGTCGTTGAATTCACTTTTATTAGTATAGATGTAATACTTGATTTGAATTTATTATACCCCTTGTTATTGGAGTAAAATACAAAGGAAATTGCCACGTTATGTTGGAGAGGCAATATACAGTTTACGCTGCCGACGCAAACAGCGGCCACCAGAGTACATTGGTGCTTAGGAAGAGCATTGATTCCACACCTGTGAATTCCAATTTGGAAGAAGAATTTTTGGAATCCTCGGTCAGATTTGCATTCTCTTTGCAATTCGCGCTTCTTTTGAACCGATGTACACAAGAGTGATTTTGCAGTTTCATCTACGTAAAGCAATACATTGTACACATATTGCTCATTACATTTCGCAGTGTTAATTCACAGAAAGGGATTCTTTAAACCAGCTACAGTGAAAATGAAATACGCTGAGGTGACAGACGTCATGGAATAGCAATATGCAAATATACAACCGGCAGTAAAGTCGCGTACGAAAGCAAGGTATTAAAGGGTATTGGCAGAGCTTTCATTTGCACTCAAGTGATTCATGTGAAACGGTTTCTGACGTGATTATGGCTGCACGACGGGAATAAGGGACTCTCCTATGTGTCTATCCCCAACTACGCCCAATATATATAATACATATTTTGGTAACTGCGTTTTTTGGGTTAATTTTACAAAACTTTCTCATCAGCATAAAGTTTGTGAAAGACCTACTCTTGTTAAGTACATTCTGCGGAGTACATACATAATGAAAGAAAGAGCTTACTCTAAAAAGCGAAGTTCAGTAATTAAAATTATCTTGGACATTTCTAAGACGAAGAGAAAGTACAGTCTTCTACCGCCCCCCTGATTTATATTATTCACTCGTAGAAAATACGATACTCGCTCGTGTCTTCAACATTAACTTGTAAATAAAAAACATATGCTGCTAACATAAAAAACAACGGATCGTATATGCTTTTTGAATGATATACTATTATCACCTAGTGTCAAAGATGCTTGAAGAGATGAATGAACATCATTCAAATCTCATATTTTGAATAAAATACTTGCTCTGAAGTCTGGATGCTACTGATAAAAATCTTTCTACCTTCCATATTGTCAATATTCTTTCATTTTTTATTAATCATACAAATTAACTTTTCAATTGATTGATTTTTTCGTGTTTCCGGGCGCGTCAACTGCTTTGGTCATTAGTCCCGTTAGTGTAGTGCATGTTTTTTCTCGGGAGATGGCGGTGATCTTCCCCCGCTGGATGGCGAGGTCCGGCGCCGACCTACCGTCAGCTAGTGAGGTTTTCCCCTAATCAGGACTCTCCCACCAGCGGGGCACCGCCCCAGCCAGGACAAGCTCTAAACTCCCGACCGGTCTCCCAGAGTATATGGTAGTGTAGTGCATGTTAGTGTAAGTGTATGTGTCTAAGGGGAGAGGATAGGACAAGGAAGAGGAAGGAAATATCGTGCGCGGTTCGTGGCCCGTTTGTTAGGGTACTGCTCCGACATTCGCCTGGTGTAGATCGGAGAAACCACAGAAAACTACCGATGAGAGCAGCCGGCCGCTAGAATTCTCCTCCAGACAGCGACTGAATTCGACCTAGCTGAAAAGCTAGTGTCAAAAATCCTGCGGCTGTCAGGACTCGAACGTAGGACCTCTCGGTGAAAGGTGCTGCAGTGATATCAGTTGATGCACTGAGCTACCGCTCCCGGTATCTTTCAATTCAAGACAAAGTATTAAATGTATACGAATTCGAAAACAAGATTTTGATTGTTGAACTAAATACTCCAAGAGCATTCATATACGTTTAGTGAATATATCAACGTAGTTTTAGATGGCTGATTCAGTTGGCATTTGTCAATATTCCAAGAAAAACCTCGGATCCAGAAAGTATTTAGGAGGGGAGAGTACAGTGAATTCTCCACTATAAATATTTTTGAAACAATTTAAAAACTTATTAGATTTAGATGCTGTTGAAGCTGGAATTGATGAGTTTGTAGTGAAGTGCCGGAGATGTATAAGGCAGTGTCATCGCCGAATTGGGCAGTATTTATTTGATGGGAAGTAGTAATGTCTGCAGTGTAGAGGTTAAACAGAGTTGGGGATAGCGGCGAACCTTGGGGGACCCCAGCGGCAATTTGTCTGGGGTTAGAATGGTGACCTTCAACTGCAACTGAGAAAGTTCTGTCAGCTATGAAATTTTTAATGAATTGAATTAAATACTTTGGTGTACCAATTTCGACTATTTTGAAGTAAAGGGCTGGGTGCCATATCCTGTCAAATACTTATGACACATCTAGAAATACAGTGGTTGTGTGATATCCCTTTTGAAAAGCTGAGTGGATGTGTTCAGTTAGCCTCAGAAGATGGTGCGTCATTGAGTGATGGGATATGAAACCGAACTGATGAGGTGGAATTGCGTTCGTTTTATTTATATGTTTGTTTAATCTGACAAGAATTAATTTTTCTAAGATTTTTGACATTATGGGTAAAAGACTGATTGGTCTGTAATTTTCTGCACTTGATTTATTTTTATTTGGTTTTGATATTGGATGTATTATTGAATGTTCCCATGTTTGGGGATAATAACCTGTTTTTAGTATGGAGTTGTATATATTATTTAAAAATGCGATAGCATTGTTCGGTAATCTTTTGAGGATTGCAGTATTAATTCGGCCGTGTCCTGGAGATTTTTTGTTTGGCATTTTTTTGATTATCAGTTTGATTTCATTTCAATTCTGTGAGGAACGTTGTAAAGAGGAGCGTTTGAAAATTTTAAAATTTCGTCGTGTTTGACATTTTTTATAGAATCATTGGGTGTGAATGTGCTGGCAAAATGAGCTGCTAGAATTTCGGCTTTCTCTGTGGATGAATATTTTTTTCCCATTATCAGTTGACAGTGGGGGAATGCTGTTCTTTTTCCTTAAAATTTTCTTTGTGAATTGCCACAGAGAATTGCTTTTAGTATTTAGTCCTTCAATAAATTGATTGAATTTTTCTTGGTTGTGTTTACTTATTGCCTTTTTGCAAATATTAGTTAGATGATTTAGTTCTTTTTTTAGTTCTGGGATTTTTAGGGTGTTTCAAAGCCTTCTGGTTTTATTTTTAACTTTTATTAATTCAGTAATATTAGGAGGTAATGGTTTTCTTAGTCTCTTTCTGATTTCTGGTATTGTTGTATTTTGAGAATTATTCACAGTTTTTATTAATATATATTTAGCTCACTGATTGCATGATTTATTTCATTAGAAGAATTAAGGATTTGAAATTTTGGTATTGATTTTTCAACAGCGTTTTTAAAGTAATGCCAGTTTATATTGTAAGTGTTCAGTGTGAGAGCAGGAGAGGATGGAGATTTTGTTAGTTTAGATGTTATAACAACTGGGATATGGTCGGAGTCTAATTCATGGTGAACAGTAGAATAGAATAGGTCTTTCAAATTTGTTACTGCTATATCTAATATATCTGGATTTTTGTTGGAATCATATGGGAAATGTGTTGGTTCTGTGGGCGTTAGTATATTAAGTTGCAATGTGTTTTTTATTCTGTTTAGGTATTCGCCGGTCGGATTTATGGTGCGACATCCCCATACAGAATGCTTTGAATTCAAATCTCCTACTATAATAAATGTATTGTGCAATTCAAGCAATTTATTGATAGAAGTAGTATTGATTTTTATGTTTGGTGGTTTATACATAGTGACTATAGTTAATGTTTGATTATTGTCATATGGTGCATTTATCCCGATTTTTTCTATACCTGGAGTGTGTGGCAAGGTTATTTGGTGGTGTTGAATGCTATACTTTATCAAAGTAAATACACCACCTCCCGAATTTTCGTTTCTGTCAGCTCTGATGGTTTTGAATCCTCGGATGGTGAATGTTTTGTTTGGGCTTAAATGCGTCTCGGTTATACATGCGATATCTATCGTTTTTGCCTGTAGAAACTGTTCTAATTCGGATTTTTTGTTTAAAATGCCATTTGCATTCCAATTTAATATTATCAATGCTTTATGGTGTGAATCTTCCATAACTGTTGCTAATTGTGGATGCAATGGAGTTTTGAATATGTTGTATTATTGTTGGAATTAGAGAGTTAATGAGGTTGACTACGTGAAAAAATAATCTTCTTGCATAACTACCACAATCCGACATTACCAAGAAATGTTGCGATTTTCCCCGTTCTTTCAGACTAGCGGAAGTATACGCAACAAAACCTGATGTAAAGCTATTGATATGAATCATATTCAAGGGCACTGGTTGGTTCTCAGAATGCAGAAGACACGTAAACAGTCGAGATAAAACAGACATTGCTTCGCTAGACGTTGTAGTTGCACCGCTGGCAATGACCCTACGGTGATAACGCACTGGAAGTAGCAGCTGGGGAAGGAATGTTGCCATAAGAAATGCATTCATCATGAGAATAACAACACCGGAAAAAATAGAAGACATTCTGAAATTATTCGTTTTTCTTGGGTTAGTCTCATTATTTTACTAAAGAAGGTCATGAATAATTTACAAAACTCTGAATAGTTTTCGCGAAATTTTGAGTGAAAAGGGCAATATTAAAAGCTAGAAGCGCTACATATTTTTTATGCATTACTGGAAACACTTAGGTAATTATGTAATATTGCAATTTCTGTCCTACCAACACCTCAGCTTTAACTTGAAGAAAGTCCAACTCAACCAATTCAAACGAAGCACCTGTGGTGCAGAACCGCATTCTTTTCGATAGACAGGAACAGTACTTTTCCTACTTTTACAAATGAAACAAATAGGAATAAATTTAACTTTTACAGTATTTGCAGCATATTTTACAGAAAAGCAACAATATCTGCACACAAACTTGCCTGTGATAGCAACGAAGTTAGGGCGACATTGGGACATATATCCAAAGTCGACCAATGTTTAAAAACTTCAAAATCTCAATTTCTTCAAACAAGTAGCGTAATTAGCCATTCTCTCAACACTCAGCCTCAAGGCGAACACCCTGTCTGAACCCAGTGCGCGCAAATCCGGTTGCTTCCCACACTCCGCCAGCGGTCATCCACACATGAAGTAGCTCGCTCACTCGGGGTATGAATAATGCAACGGAGGCAGCGGGCTATGGTCCGGATTGAAGAAGAAGTGGACAACAATATGGGAGGAAGAGAAGTGCGTATGATATACATTCTTAGACGTAGTTCTATTACACCTTTTTCACAATGCATCAGCATTTCTGCCACCTTCAGTGTTACAATAAATAATAAATAAATAATAAATAAATAATAAATAATAAATAATAAATAATAAATAATAAATAATAAATAATAAATAATAAATAATAAATAAATAAATAAATAAATAAATAAATAAATAAATAAATAAATAAATAAATAAATAAATAAATAAATAAACAAATAAATAAATAAATAAATAAATAAATAAATAAATAAATAAATAAATAAATAAATAAATAAATAAATAAATAAATAAATTTAAAAAATAGTAATTGCGAAAATGGAAAAGAGGAAATAAATAAGCTCTGAAATTAACAGTGACATACAGAAGTGTTTACCTATTAGCTTGGATGATTGAAGAAATGTGGAACTGATGATTCGCAATAATAAATTCTTGAACAGGGGAATACTAGGTTAGAGTTCGAAAGGTGGATTTCGAGCAGTAGCTAACAGTGTACCTGGGACGAAAAATGCCACCGTCTTGAAGTAAATTCAGGAGAACGGTTCACTGATCAATGGTTTCTCCAAATCTATTCTAGGCGGATGTTGAACTAGTGTCTTAAAAGAAATGGAGCACAATCCACGGTCGATCTTTAATTTTCTTCATTTAGAATTCACATAAAAGGGGAAATTACAAAACTTCACGAGCATTAATCCCTACATTTTTGTAAGCTAATTCTTTTTTAAGGTTCATGTGATTTTTTGTAAATCAAGAAAGTATTTTATATTATTCCATCTGTTAAATTAAGCAAAATTTCAAAGAACGCCAAGGTAGGAAATGTCAGTTACAATCGTTTTAGTTCTTCGCCTTCCGAAGCGCCCACGAGTGTATCTATTTACACAGAGAGCAATGTGAAAAGAGTTGTCCGACTACCACCGTGCGAGACGAATGTAATTATGTTTCGAGCAGTGCTCAAACTTCAAGACCGCCGTTCTTCATGGAATAAATGCCTGAGAATGACACAGGGAATTGGTGGAAGCTCTTGGAAATAATTCTCTTGCATACCGGACAGTTGCGAGATGCGCAGGAGAGTTTCTGCGAGGACGCGTGGCAAGCGGTGGTCAGGCAGGCACATGCGGCACCAAAGAGGCACGTGCGGTAATCAAGCATCTGCCGAATCGGGTCTTTAGAACGGATATGTAATTTATTTTGATTGATTGATTTTTTTCGTGTTTCCGGGCGCGTCAACTGCTTCGTTCATTAGTCCCGTTAGTGTAGTGCATGTTTTTCTCGGGGGATGGTGGTGATCTTCCCCCGCTGGATGGCGAGATCCGGCGCCGACCTACCGTTGGCTAGTGGGGTTTCCCCCTAACCAGGACTCTCCGACCAGCGGGGCACCGCCCCAGCCGGGACAAGCTCTAAGCTCCCGACCGGTCTCCCAGAATATGTGGTAGTGCATGTTAGTGTATGTGTGTAAGGGGAGAGGATAGGACAAAGAAGAGGAAGGACAGATCGCGCGCGGTCCGTGGCCCGTTTGGTAGGGTACTGCTCCGGCATTCGCCTGGTGCTGATCGGAGAAACCACGGAAAACTACCGATCAGAGCAGCCGGACGCTAGAATTCTCCTCCAGACAGCAACTGAATTCGACCTAGCTGAAAAGCTAGTGTCGAAAATCCTGCCGCCGTCTGGATTCGAGCTAGGACCTCCTGGTCAGAGGCGCTGCAGTGACATCAGTTGATGCACTGAGCTACCGCTCCCAGTCCTTGCAATTAGTTTATACCTTATCCTTTCATGTGTATATTTCACATTTTCCATCCGTTCTCATATTCTAAACGCGCACGCACACACGCACGCACGCACACACGCACGCACGCACACGCACGCACACGCACACACACACACACAAAGAAAAAAATCTGCCATGATTTATGCCCCAACCCTCGTAATTTAGTCCTCACTTGGCTTGTTTCAAACCACCGTGCGTGGCGGCGCGGCGTCACAGTTCTCGTGAGGCGGCGGCGGCGGCGGCCATTTTGCGTGCCGCGTGCGCGGAGATGCGCGCGCTGCCCTTGAGCCGTCTCATAACGATTCCCGCCGGTATGCTTCCGGCGTGCGCACGCGTGCGGACGCGCACGACGCGGCGCGGCGCGGCGGCGCGTGAGAGGAAGCACGGCGAGGACGCGAACCACTGCGCAGCACGCGGGGCGCCCACGCCGTCCTCAGTCCCCACGCCGCGCCGCGCCGTCCGGCGGATCGCGGTTGCAGCACGCGGTCAACTTTTCCTTTTTTTTTTATTCAAATATTTTCTGATACAGCGTACATAGCCACTTTACAAAACTGTTTGCTTATACAATGTATACAATAATATACAGACAAAAATAAGAGGGAGGATGACTCGACTGGGCTCCTCTACAAGAAATCAGGTTGGGGTGCTTGGGAATTATTGCGGTGGTTTGTGGAATGGGTGAGGTAACGGCGCTTATGATATGGAAAAAGCGTAGGAGTTACGGAGGGCGGAATTTATCTTTGGGGAATCTGGACGGGGTGCGGTTTAGATGAGGATGAGTGGTTTTTCCAAGTGAGAAAATCGGTGGGAAGGGAAGGTCATGAAGCTTGTTGTAGAATCTTTCGGAGAGGCGGGCGATGTGCTGGGCGACTGTAGGGAATTTCAAATCATTGTGAATTTGATCATTAGATATGTACCATGGGGCATTTAAGGGAGTGCGGAGGACTTTATTTTGTAGGGTTTGGATGTGCTTTATTGTTGAGGGGGTGGCACCTCCCCATACAGGTGCAGCATACGTAATTGCAGGGCGGACTAGTGATTTATATAAGTGAATGGTGGTTTTTAGTTTAGGGGAAGACTTTCTATTAATAAGAGGATAGAGTTGGCGAAGGGAGGAATAGGCTAGATTTAGGCGTGAACGTATATGGGCTTTCCAGGTTAGCCGAGTGTCTAGAAGTACTACAAGGTAAGGGATAGAAGTGCTGTGATCTGCCCATTTGAGGGGAGTAGAAGATATGTATAGGGGTGAAGCAGGCGGAATGCGTTTTAGAGTGAAGGTTTTGGCAATGCATTTAGAAGGGTTTCAGTTAAGTTGCCAGTTAGAAGACCATGTGGAAAATTCATTTAGGAATTCTTGAAGGGAAGAACAGGCATCTTGGTGAGAATGATTGAATGTGAATAAGACTGAGTCATCTGTATATAGGGCCGTTTCGATGGAGGGGAGACTGGGGATATCGTGGGTGAATAAGTTGAACAGCGTTGGGGATAATTGAGAACCTTGAGGGACTCCTGCAAGGATCCTTAATGGTTGGGATAAACTTTTCCTATGCCTTCATTTGGTGAATCGACATAGAGTCGCCGTCCTCGTCCTCCTCTCCCCAAAAGCTCCTCGCCGTGCGAGGGCCAATGGGCGAAAATGGGGGCCAATGGGCGAGGTACGGTTGCGACTGATTTGGCCACCCAGATCGCTTTCCTTTGTACTCGAGTGGTTCATGTTAAAGAGTGACCTACTGTATTACGATTATGGGCCAAAGTAGCATATAAATTCCATTAGTTTCCTTTTCTCTACCTCCCCGAAAACGTAGAACCCATCCGCATTCCGGTTTTCCTCCTGATTACACGGAAGACGTCGTCCGGGTATCAGTACCTCCAAGATCGCCTTTTCTCTTTCATATTTTAGGAACATGGTCGAGATAAAGATTTTAAACCTTGTTCATTTTGTTTTTTACTTGAATTGCAATTGTCAGAGAAAGAAAGGAAAGAAGGTTATTTTGGAATTCAATTACATCGAATGTTCTTAATTGATTAAAACTGATTTGTAAATATTTCGTGAGCTGCTCCAAGGGGGGAGAGAAAGTCTTTGGTCTTCCCTTAAAAAATACAGAATTAAAATAATTATATTTTAGTTACACTACATACACCATTCCAAAGATTCTGTCACGGTCAAGTGCATTCGAGGTTTTCTCTTCACTATTGGGACTACTTTTTGCGTTGCTCATTAATGAAAACCTAAGTTGTTTCCTCCGCTCCAAAACACCGACCGGGATGCACTCGGGATAAGCTTTCTCAGGTAGACGAAAGTGAAAGGGGGTTAATGGGGAAGAGGGTGTAAGGGATATCTGCCAACGGGATGCGATCCAGCGAATCCTGCGCCTTCTGCCTTCAGCACCCCGCAGCTCTCGGTTGCCGAAGCGCGATCCAACGCGCTGCGCCCATTAACCCACGCGGCCTTCACATGTTCCTTAAATAGGTTCATAAACAATTCTAGACGTGACTAACGAATTTGAATGCACCTATATGGAGAGGTTACGATCGCTGTGTTCAACGCAACTGTACAATCCGTTGATGCGGAACAATGAAGCATTCTACAACGGATGCAATAAAACGGTAATTATTCCCCACCCATCCACGACTTTACAAGCTACGGAAGACATTTTAAAATACACATAATATTGCCACGTTCAATTATAAATTTTGATCGATGTTGGAATCTGTTTGAGGTTAGAAATAAAAACAAAGGAAGAAATGCCAATTGTAACAGTCAACGCAGATGGACCTGTCGTCCAGATGGGGAACAGAGCGTTTCCCAAATACAAAGAGAGGGGAGTTAGGGGGTACCCACGCATTTACGTACGTATGTTAGTTGTACATGTGATCGAAAATTTAATATTAAAAATATGATAAAACGGGCAAAACGCTTCATTTCTTATGTTCAAAGCAACATCGCCATTGTCAGTTCTACCGCGCGTTTCATTTGTTGCAGAACAATCAATGCTGCCATCCTCGTAGAAGATTATTATCGTGTCTAGGAGCGAAAATTGCTGTAATAGACGCCACGTACATAGATATATTTGGGTGGCGTTGGTTTAATTCTCCGTCTACCCACTAAGACCGCAGCTCTAAAACAAGCAAAAGTACGTTTTTTGAAATTTCATAGAATTTTGTGGCCGTATCCGAAAACAAATTCAGTTCCCACCAGGAAATCAAGACTGAATGACACCTTATATGACCCGATCGGTGCACGAGAAATGATCTAACAGTCAGCGACACACCGTACACACGCACACTCGCAGTTACTCAAATAGTTAGGGAATATTAGTGGAATAAACTAGGCATTAATATTTGTTGTACTTTTCTGTGCAAATCACGGTATTACCAAAATGTACATATTTAAAACCAAAATAATGCTTTTTTATTACAACGAGTTTAAGATCGTTTCCCATAAATTATCATTATTACTGAAGAATACGAATCGTATAATGATTTAAGATGTAGTTTCTTTTGCAACGCGTTAATTCACGTTTTCCAACAGCTCCATGTTTTGTCCAATCATTTTGCACGCAAAGCTACCGGAAAGTTAAAAAATCCGTATCACATCTGCGTGCCCTATTTCCTTTTATTGCCATGCGTTCTGGTTCGTGCAAGTCAACCAATTTCACCTGCTCCCATTAAATCCGGCCCATCTGTGTGACCTTACCGTTATTCACGCTCTCGCCTTCATCGCCGTCGTCTCCGCCCCCACCCCTGCCAAGGATTCCAATGCCGATCCTGCGGTCAATTCTGCCGCATTCTACATTGTCAGCGCTCGTGCCTTCGCTTCCATCTCCGACCAGGCCCCACCCCACAACTCCGGTAGCCTCTCAATGCCAAAACCGCACCCGTTCCCTGTGGCCAGTCGATCACGCCGTTCCTCCGTGAGCGACTTCGCTAGGTGCCGACCACGCTAGGTGTCGACCTTGCTACATGCCGAACCCGGTGGATGTCGACCCCGGTGAGTGTCGACCCGGCTAGATCCCGACCCCACTAGGTGTCGACCCTGGTGGGTGTCGACCCCGGTGAGTGTCGACCCCGGTGGGTGTCGACCCCGGTGGGTGTCGACCCCGGTGGGTGTCGACCCCGGTGGGTGTCGACCCCGGTGGGTGTCGACCCCGGTGGGTGTCGACCCCGGTGAGTGTCGACCCCGGTGAGTGTCGACCCGGCTAGATCCCGACCCCGGTGGGTGTCGACCCTGCTAGATGCCGATCCCACAAGGTCCTGTTCCCGGTAGGTATCGACCTTGCTAGATGCCGACTTCGCTAGGTACCGATTCCGCTAGGCATCGGCCCCACTAGCTGCTGATCCCGGTAGGTGTCGACCTTGCAAAGTGCCGACTTCGCTTGGTGCCGATCCCAATAGGTGTCGAGCACGTGAGTTGTCGCCCCCTCTTGGTTCCGATCCTCTTCCGTCACTGTTATCTTCTCCACTACCACGGACGTCCTACACTAATAAGTAAGTAAAGAATGGCGTGCCTTACCGTCTCCGCTACCGTCTTCTTTTTCCCACCGCCATTACCAACTCTCCTCAATTGTCTCTGCTACGACCTCTGCAACCACCGCTATCGGTCCCACTCCTTCCGCCCAATCGCTATTCGCTCCGTCTCCGTGCCCGCTACCACCCCCGCCACAATGGCACCCACAGTCTCCGCACACGTCGCAGCCGTCCCTGCATCCTACCTCTCTTTCCCTCCGCCGATGCGCGTTTGTTGTGGGCGCCCCTTCGTCACCTCCGCCGTCGCCGTCGCCGTCACAAAAGCCTCTTACAGAGCCGCTTGAGCGCCGCGATGCGAGAATCCGGAGCGCAGCCCGGTGCTCGCGCGACCCAGCGCGGCGCCTGAAGACCGCCAACTAGTGGCGTACCGTAGGGGTCAGCCGCCCGGGGCGGAGGGAAATTTCGTCGCCTCTTATTTGGGTATTTCAATTTAAGAGTCAAATATACAGAAATTCTACAGAACTTTTCGGCAAGAAGAATCATCATTATTGTGTAATGTACATGTTACAAATAGAAAAGTCATGAACATATGTTTTACAATATAATAATCACTACACATTCATTTAAAGAAGTCAGAGAATAAGTAATGAAAGATTCCGTGCTCATTTCAAATTGGTCCGAAATGAAGGCGCGACAAAAATATGAAATGAATCGATTCAAATTTTTAAGATTATTATTATTATTATTATTATTATTATTATTATTATTATTATTATTATTATTATTATTATTATTATTATTATTATTATTATTATTACATTATTATTATTATTATTATTATTATTATTATTACATTATTATTATTATTATTATTGTGGAATTTTGCGGCCCCCTAAAAGTGCCGACAGGGCGGATCGCTCCTGCGCCCCCACTACACTACGCCACTGCTGCCAACTTCAATAGCCACAATAAAATGTTTACGTTTTTAACACTGAATAATTGAAGCCGAAGATTTTTAAATAAATAATTAACAATTCTTAACGTTCTAACGTCTCAATTCGTTGCTGTATCATATCAACGCCGACTGACCCCAATAAAAGTTTTAATTTTTCTTATTTTTCGCATGTTTGACAATTAAATTTTAATTATAAATTTGTGTCATTGCCTTTCTCAAATTCACTCCTCCCCTCCCGCGCGAACAATAATGTTACAGATAACAGAAGTTTTAAAAGTATGGATGTTTAAAAACATGGATATTTTTGGGGCGATGTAATGCTTAAATCCAATCATAATTCATTCAATTAAATTCAGTCCAATCATAATTCATTCACTTAAATTCAATCCATTCATGATTCATTCAATTAAATTCAATCCAATCGTAATCCATTCAATTAAATTCAATCCAATCGTAATCCATTCAATTAAATTCAATCCAATCGTAATTCATTCAATTCAATCACAATTCAATTCGATCACAATTCAATTCATGAATTGAATTTAATTAATTTTAATATAATTAATTTTAATGTAATCAATTAAATAAAATAAATAATTTAAAACAAAACAACACTTTTGTCGGTGATGTCGCATCTCTAGACCTCGTCGCGACGTCCCCGATCGACATGACCCCGTGTGCGGGCCGACTTATAAAGCTGTTTTGTTTGACTTCTCTTACATCGTTGGAAGCCCTTGTCTCAAATTTCTGGATCATTTTCTTCTATGATTTGCTGAAAAGCGTTGAAACGGGTATCGGAGCAGGCCACTTTGAAAATCTACAAAACACTAATATCAATGCTCATGTTTACACTAAAAGACATTTTCTATCGAAGTGAACCCACCGAAACAACTACTGAAATTGGAACACACAACCTTCAAGTAACACGCAATAGCGACTACGTCCTCTGCGATGGGGCGGTTAGGTCAAGGTGTAAAGATCAGGCGATATTCTAATGCAGGGATTTTGTTTCGCTTGGATAACGCAGACCTACGGACTTTATACACAAAATGACCTAACTTGGCGCTATTCTGTATGCAGTTACGTATAGTGTAAACACTTGATTACGAAACTCAAGAATCCTTATTTCTTTCCTTGCTGAGAATTTTGGTTACAGGGAGAGAGAGTGACAATTTATGAGTTATAGATTTCGTGCAAAAAGTGATTGTACACGACAACGTTATAAGCATGGAACGGATTTACATGTGAAAACATATTTTTATATAAATAAAGTACCTGCATGCAATATTTGTTTACAGAATGAATTAGAACCATTTTTATTTTATATATTTGTACGCATTTTGATATTAATATATATTTTTACATATTTTTCCTGAAACTACGTATTTCCATGTTTTACGCAAAATTTTCAAAAGCCACTCAGATTTTCGAAAAATTTTCGGAACCGTGTTTTAAGATGTCTTTAAAGGATAATTTTCATTAAGAAGAAAACCTCTTATATTTTATTTTTGTAGAAAGACGCTCAAAACACTGTAACTTTTGCAATTTGCGAAAATTCAGGGAGTGCAACGAAAATGTGACCTACGCCATTTCTTTATGCGTCGTTTACTCAATCAGAAGAAAAAAAATTAAGAAAAAAATTTAGAATAATTTTTGAGAAAAAATTGAAAATGCTGCTAAGGCTTTATGTGAAGCACTCCCAAAATCAAAATGACGCTTTTAAGTTCAAGGAGCCGCGACATCAGTCTAATCGATTTTGGATTATCAGTTTGATGAAAATCCTGCTTACGGTTTAGCCGCTAGCGTTGTTCACAGAATGACAGACGGACAGAAGTGTTGCCGTCAATCGATTTTTTGATATCAAGGACCCACAAAACATGAATTCTGAGTACACAACGTGTTGGAGGAAAGAATTTACTGCACATAGGAACAGCATTTATCCACTTGTTCGTTATGAGGGCCTTTAGTAAAGAAAATTCGAAAAATAGCAGTTTTTCCGCAATATTACAATACTTTCTCTATAGTGCATTCGCAGTTAGCGAGAATATAAAAATCCCAAACACATGGATTCAATTGCCAATAGAACTCGTAATAACGTTTTCTTATATTTCTGCATGAAACGAAAGTTTAATTTTCATGTGATACTTCTCAAAGGATTGGAACACGAACATCAATTGCGAAGCAGACATTATACTGTAAAAGCGTTCGCGGGAATTCGTTACAATCCTTTTCGGATGTTACCTGCAGCGCTAATACACTTGGGAACGTTAAAGAGCGCCATTTCGAGTAATTACATTGGGTTAATTACTCAAGGGTAATATGATGTATTACTTTGGGTAATTCCTCGAAAATTAATTTCGAAGTGCGAGCTGGGTTGATACAAATGTACTTTGCATTGGTTCAGATATCAGAGTTTCTGCAAACAAAACTAGAAATACTCCACTCAGTCATTTGTGGTGTTACTTCAACTAACACCAACAAAGTCACTGCATTTAATTTTAAAAAATGTTTTGCGTTAATTTGTACATTTAATTTTAAAAAATAATCTGTGTTTATGGCAGGACTACCCCACGAGCTGGATTCAGGGCATCGTATCCTGAAAGCGCCTAGGCCTCTTCTCCCCTCGTGTGTGAATGGGTAAAAGTTTTTAATTAAATGAGTAAATCCAATACAAAAAATAGGAGGGGAGAAGGCGCTGCCTTTTCAAAGATTTGGAGCACTAACATCGATCACGAATCAGTTGTTATACTGCAATGGTGTTCGTTGACGAATCCACTCCCTTCGACTCGTCATCAAGTAAATTTATTTCGAATCTCGGGCGTGTACGAGTCCTATCGCATTTACGACTCTTTCCCCCTTTCCCTCCCCCCCCGCCACGCCTCCTCCTCCCCGCCTCCTCCTCCCCGCCTCCTCCGCCCCGCCTCCTCCGCCCCGCCTCCTCCGCTCCACCTCCTCCGCTCCACCTCCTCCGCTCCACCTCCTCCGCTCCACCTCCTCCACCCCGCCTTTCCGCCCTGCCTCCTCCGCCCCGCACCATCGCTCCACCCTCTCCTAACCGCAACCTCTACCCCGCCTCCTCGGCCCCGCCTCCTCCGCCCCGCCTCCTCCGCCCCGCCTCCTCCGCCCCGCCTCCTCCGCCCCGCCTTTCCGCCCTGCCTCCTCCGCCCCGCACCATCGCTCCACCCTCTCCTAACCGCAACCTCTACCCCGCCTCCTCCGCCCCGCCTCCTCCTCCTCCGCCGCCTCCTCCTCCGCCGCCTGCACACGCGAAGCCCGCGCGCGCTTCGCAGGGCGCCGTGGCCTGGCACGCGGTATTTTTACCCGGGCGTCGCGGTGGCGGCGGCGGCGGCGATGATGCGTCGCGGCGCACGCGGCTAGCCGGCGGCGCCGCCGACGCCGCCGCCTCCTCGGACGCCGACGCTGCTGCCGCCGGCGCGCGCGCGGGTCACTGCTACTCGCAAGGTCGTCCGTATTCGCCAACGACAGCTAATTATAGAGCTCTTCCCGACTCGCCGTGCAAAAACCTCTGGCCCCGCCGCGCCGCGCCGCAGCGCTGCTCCCGACATACCGCGCGAACGGGCCGAGGCGAAGGCTGACGAAGGCGGGTCTCCTGAGCCCGCCGGCGCGCTCTGCGACATCTAGCCGCCGTTCCGCGAACTGCTCGCGTTGGCGGAAACCCTGTTCCGTTCACGGCGCGGGCCGGGCAACGGACGTTTTGTTTTTCTTCTTTTTTCCCTCCTACTTTTTTGTTCGGAGAAAGAACGGAAGAACAATCGTACGGAAGTAAGTTCACTGTCTCCGAGAACGGCTCTCTTTAATTGAAAGAGATAAAACTGGTTTTGGAGACAGAGTTATCTCCTCGCGGCCTATGACCAGCCATATTCCTTGATTGTGTACGCTGCCATTTTTCGAGTGACGGTCGGGGATGTAATGGGTTTGTGTGACAGACGAATGTCTTTAATAAATGGAGGGCCACTTTTCAATTTCTGCGCTCGTAAATAGTTCAAAAAAATACCAGATCGCCAGAACGATAATTCGTCGGAGCCATTCGATGTGTCAGATGTGTGTGGAGAATACGGGCTGGGATCCGACATGTCCCGAAGAATGATGTTTCACATGAATTGCATTTTCTAGAAATGCATCAATTGGGAACTCTAACTGACACGTTCTATCTTGTTCTATCTGTCTAGATCACTTGTCGGCTATAAAAAGTACACCAGTATTGTGTACGTAGATGTAATATTACAGTCGACAAAGAAAAATCCAAGTCGATTCTTCAACCAGCATTTTTTATAAACATCCCATTTTGGCCCTTTCGTAACCTGCATTTATTAAATATTATTCATCGCCATCGAGAGTTTTGAATTTTCGTGCATTTTGTTTAAAAAGGCTACTTCGAAGAAAATATATCTAACAGTAAACATTCTCTCGCGAAAGATCTAAAGGTGGGTAAAAATAAGTGAGACATCCATGTTTGCCTAGAAAGCACATAAACTAGTATTAAATTCTGACTTGCTTTGTATTTAATTATTAACTCTCTTATACAAAAGTCATTTAAAATAATGTAATAAAATGTATGTAAAATCAATAAGCTGTTAGATATAAACATCACTAAAAAGGCAGTTAGTGTTTGATTACTCTTAAATTATATTTATTATTTGATATTATGTATAATATTTGATTAAAGTAATGATTAAAATATCATCATTTGTACAATGTAAATAATTATGGTTGATAATATTATAATTCCTAAATGTTCTTTAACACTTATTGCGCTCACAATTCCTTTCCATGTCTAAAGTCAATTTATCACAGGTTTGCATAAACGTATGAAAAATTCTGTTTACAGTTTTATGAAAAATACTTTTTCTACAATTTCTTTTGAAGCGTTACAAAATATAATAGAAATGTATTTCCAATGGAATCCTAATTTACAATAGTATAGAATTGAATCAAACGACCAATTTAATTCCTCCAGACTAAATGGTTTTAAAACGCAGAAAGCTTTTGTTGTAGGACTGATTTTAAACTGAAAATATCTACACTTTACACTGCAATGTTTTTGCACCTCGCCAGAAATAAAATAAGAGGAATAAATTCGCCATGCGAGCAATCCATCTTTTTCAAGGGACTTTCTCCAATACTGTTACAACCACTTCGCTCACAAATTTTCTTTAATTTTACGTACGATACATTTTTTCTTGGAGGTATTTAATTTGAAATATATTCGCGACGTTAGGCGACAATAGTTCCCTAAAAATTTGAAAGTTGTAATGCAAATGTTTTATTGCTTTTTCGCGACATTTTCGTTATGTTAGGATACAAGCGTATCGTACATACTTCAACTGAGTGTATTTGCTGCTGTAACAATGACTCTTATGTTTTCAGAGACATCACTAAAACAATCAAATCATTTTACCGCAAAACATATTTCGACCAGATCGCAACCTTTTTTCCTGGAAACTTGAGAAATGCAAATCTCTTCCGAGTACCGGAGAAAGCAGACGTGGGGGAAAAAGAGAGGGAAAAGAGAATTCTGATTTCTTGCGAAGACAAGGCAGAATGAATAATGTAAAATACTTATGCATTAAAAGCTATACTTAAAATTCCCTACTTCCGTAAGTTTATGGGAATATTTTATTGTTGGCAAATGCAACCCCGTGTTTTGCGAACATTTACTATAATTAGAGGGCTGGTTTTAATGAAATGTCATTTTTTTCTTTTCACTTTAGAACAATGCAGTTTAGTATAGACAATTTTATGCTTTTACAAAGCAAATGACCCATTTTTATAAGGCACTTTTTCCCCACGATTTCTACTATTAAGTAGTTTTTTACATTTTTCTGTAATTTTTAAAGCATTTTTTGCTGATTTCTTAGATTATAATATCATTTTAATGGTATTTGCAAAAAATACCCTTCAATTTGGGATGAAAGTTGAACGAAAATAAACTAATTTTAAGATTTAAAAATATAAATATTTTTCTTTAAATTGAAAGGAAAGCAGCGCTTCCAACACATGGACACTACGTGCCTGGTTATTAGCGTTATTCGGGAATAGCGAATAGCGCATGCATTGTAATTCTGACGGTCGGCTTCATTACGACTTAAATTTTTGGTAATGGAGATCCCAATTTGATAATAATGTCCCCTTCTCCTTCCAGCTCGTGACATTGAAGTGGCACTATGTTTTAATCGGAGATTAATATTGTGGGGCTGATCGTAGGGCCGTGCGCAATACAGGCCTTTCGTAATTTGCGCTTTGGTACAATCAAATCATTAAATTACTTTTTATTTGTATCCGAAGTAAGTAGAGATATCCTTTAGGAATTATTAAAGCTATCCTCAAATTTTTCACTCACTACACGCTTCTTTTTTTTTTTTTTTTAGCTAAAATCATCCTCTCTCCACCAACTTCTGGCCAGCCCCATAACTACTAAACGGTTCACGATATCGAAATGCAGTTTTCGCCTAACAATGCAGAATCATGGGGCTAGTAACATGCCGTACAGAAATTATCTTTATTATTACCTTCCTTACACTACCGACTTTTTATCATTTTTTGCAATGATCGATGCTTTGGAGTTTTAACGAAAAGTTCAACTCAGATGAATCAAGAGAAAAAAATATCTCATACTGATCGTTAATATTGGTGTTTCTTATCTGTCCTTTTTGTCAAGATCATCGATTGCTGTATTTATGACTCTATACTTTACGGGGCCACCCCTCTCTGTCACATACTCCATGTAACAGACTCGACGCCGCGATGGCCACCTTCACACAGACACAAACACACATGTATGTGTATGTATGTATGAATGAATGTTTGCATGTATGTATCTGTGGATGGGTGTGCCAAATACTTGTCTGGGTTACAGTAGCATGTGGAAGGTTTGCAGCTAATCTACACGTACTCGGTTGTCCCACCACAACCGTCACCGCCGCCGCCGCCGCCACCAAGCAGAGCTTTTTGCGTAGCACGCCGCCGCAGCTCGCTCCGAAGCGAGCGGATTAGAGCGAAATAAAAGAGCTCGGCGACACAGATGTTGTCGTGACCATCGAGTCGCTGTCACAGTACATTGAGTACGGGCGTACATGCTTGGACACTACAGAGGACTCCCGCCGTGTACTTCCAATATTTAATGAGCCGTGCAGTGACAACGCTGGAAAATGAGAAGAGCGAAAGGAGAAGCGGAGGGAGAGTAGAGAGTTTCTACCGCGCAACTATCAAGAATATTAACAGCTGAATCCATTGCTAGTATTTAGAAGAGGGAAGGTGGGTTGGGACTCTTCCACTAATATTAAACTTCCGCAGTAAAGTTTCTTACTGCCATTTTTTTAGTGCGTATCCTTTCTTTTCTGAGGGCTATTTTTTTAATTTAAAATAATAGTTTCGTTTGAAGTACGCAAAAAACTGTACATCGCCTTCTGCTTTACGAAAATTGCGAAAGTCTACATGTGTGGCCTCTTTCGTTTCGGCCTCTTGAGAGCCAATTCCACCCTGTGGTTATCTCACAGCTACAATTGCAACATATCACACCAGTAACGACACGTACCAAGACAAGGATGTTAGTGTCATCGTGGTCTCCAAACACAGAATGCGGTATATTAATTTCGCGCGGTATTCATGAACAGTGACTTAAGAAGATAATTAAATGTTTACCCTTAAATAATAGTTGTTTTTTTTCTCTCTCCGCTTACGCAGTAGAGAGAAAGTTAAGTAATCCTGCGGAAAAAACGACAAATTTTCGCCAGAATACTCTTATTACAGGGCCATGGTAACAAAAAATTGGATACATTTAGTTGCTAAGGTAATATCCGAATAACGAGGTGAAAAGTGCCTCCAATCCAAATCGATAATCGTGACACTCATATGAAAGACGATAAAAAGTGCGGTGGATTTCCCCAAAATCAGCCTCCTAGGGCAATCTGTTGTAAAGATACAACGGGACGCGTGTTTTTTGTTTTTTTAATTTTTTTCTGAGTTTCTATCGGATGTATCAGGCTGAAAAAAAGCGTATAAAAGGGGGGAAAATAGTTTAATTTGAAGGTTATTTGTCGATCAATTTTGTCGCTAATTTAAAATAGAAAACAATTCAATGCTTGAAATTGATTTTCGACGTGATAACGTTGGAGCACTGCCTCAGTTTTTTTACTTTCTCGCTACCGCTTACGCAATAGGGAGAACACTACGCCAAAAAAGACGAATTTTCGGCAGAAAAACTCTTATTACCGGACTCTGATAACAAAAAAAGCATATAATTCCAGTTGCTAAATTTAGAAAAAATCCTCTAACACGTGGTGTTGCCAGAATCCATGTTTTGTGAGCCCTTGATACCGAAAAATTGATTGACGGCAAAACGTCCGTCCGTCCGTCCGTCCGGTGTAAGTGAACAACTGTAGCGCCTAAACCAGGCGTAGGATTTTTTCCAAATTAAAAACCTGCCTGCCGATCTGGCCTGAGTCGAAGCTCTGAGAACGAGGCGAGAAGTAGTCGCGCGCATCAACGATGTCCATAATCGGGCAATTAGGCGTAACAATGCAAATACTCGGTCAGGCCGCGCGATCATAAACCAATAAATCCATGAGGATCAGCGGCGATTGAGTGACATAATTGCCCCCGTGAGTCAATTCACCTCACGCATGTGTTTCACTAACGCATACGGCAGAGGTGGGTACCTAGTTGCAACCGTCAAATAGAGCGAATGATGGGAACTTTCCATTCAAAACATAAGAATGATTGGATAAAGTGAAAAAGGGGAGGAGTTTTAGCGATCGAGACTGGAAGGGAAGAAGAGGCTTCATGACGTAGGAACCGCGGGCTACAAAGGAGAGAAGCAAATTCACCGAGGTCGAGTACGGACCCATAGAGTAGATAGACGGAGCAAGTAGCTCACAGCAGTAGACGGCGGAGTAGGTATTCGGTAATGAATTGTGTCAGTTGCCACCACGCGAAAAACCTCTTTCGAGTCTAGTAATCAATGGTTCATATGGAGTACGCTGAGAATATTCGGGATGATCTAAAACGACTAGTGAGCAGATTGGTGCCTCAGTCGCAATAATTAACGGCATCCAAATCGCGACCCGAAAGTGGTTTACAACGAACCTACGCGAGACAGCTGGGCGTTGACAACGGGAGTGTAGCGAGCAGGGTTTGTCGGTCTGGCAGAGTCAGTTGCATGCTGGTCACCAAGGCGCCGAGCGACGAGCAGTTCCTATTAACTGTCATGATCCCCATTTTGGGACCGCAATTAACAATAGTAGCGCGGCAAGCGACAGGCCGGAGTACTCTTTCATATTCCGAAAGGTAACTATGTGCGAGAGAAGGCATATCTTTTTGCGTGAGAAAGAAAATCACCAAATTCTTGGCACGTGTCGCGATTTTTCGCGAGTCAAATTTACGTGGTTACATTCTTTGTAATTTTGTTGACGTAATTAGTCATACAATATTATAATTATTTTAAAAACAAAATGAATGTTCCTGAAGATATCAGTGTAGAAGAGATTTAGATTTTTTTGGGGGCAAATTGTTAATATCAAAGCGATCATCATTTGGGGATCATGGTATATGGCGTGTAATATGGTGTATGTGACACTGTATATGCACTTCTATTCTATTGTCCTCTCATTTCCGTATTTTAGGTAATAATGGAATCTTCAAAATTATTGACCCTGACGGAAGTGGCCGATATCATAAACAGTTCCAGTTTTCTGTGTGAGGATGAGGACGAATCAGGATTGATCGTTATTGTGGAATTATCGTCGAACACATTAGACTGTGTATCAGACCTGGAATATTTTAATGAAAATGATTTAGAAGACAGTGCTCCAAAAGATGTTTTTAGTCAGTTAAAAATTCATAATTCTCATTTGTGTACCAAACCTGAAAAATGTAAAGAAGAATGCTCCTTGCCGAAATCAAAGAGGATGAAAGTGAAGCCTCAGTCGTCTTGGAAAAAGTATGAAGCATCGTTTAAAAATTTCTCAGAACTGGAAGAATTGAAAACAAAAATAGATAAGGTCATGGAAAGTTTAAAATACAAGACCCCTGCTGAAGTATTCGATTTATTTTTTAATAGTGAAATGGTTGAACATATTGTTCAACAGAGTGTCATTTATGCTGTTGAAAAGAACAATCATAATTTCGTTTTTAACGAGAATTGCTTTAGAACATTTATTGGTAATCTCATTCTTACGAGATGTCACTTTCTGCCGCACGAGCAATTATGCTGGTCAGAAGATGATGATATTAGCATTTCTATAATAATAAAGTGCATGACCAAATATCGCAATATTGAAATAAAAAATAATCTGCATTTCAATGACAACAGCCTTTTACAAAATCAACCGTTGGACTGTACAGACAAATTATTTAAAATTCGACCATTATTTGATGTATTGTATGTAATAAAAATTGCACGAGGTTTCGAATATTTTCAGAGAATTTGAGTATAAATGAACAAATAGCAAGATATTTTGAACATCATTTTTTGAAGCAATTTCTCAGAGAGGAAACCAGTACGTTTCGGCTTCAACAATGGATGATGTGCTGCGCAAAGACAGGGTATTGTTATCATGCAGAAGTGAATGAAGGAAAATTGAAAAATGTATCTGATGTAACATACGGTCTAGGATATAATGTGGTAATGAGACTTATTACACTTCTTGAAAATCCTGAAGCACATAAAGTTTATTTTGATATCTTTTTTACAAGCTTTTCTTTGATGAAGGCGCTAACAGAGAAAAGAATGCGTGCAATTGTAACTTGTCGATTTGATAGGATGAGCGACTGCCTCATAAGAAACGATAGAGAAATGGGCACAGATGAGCGTGTATCGTACGATTACAGATTAGAAGGAGAAAATAAGATCATGGGAATCATATGGAATGATAACAACACAGTGAAATTATTATCAAATCATGAGGATATCAACCCTATTGCAAAAGCCAGCTGGTGGTCGAAAGGCGACAAAACTAAGAAACTGATTTCTTAGTCTCATTTCATTGCTCAGTACTATAAAAATATGGGAGGAGTCGACAAATTAGACTGGAATGTTCAGAAGTACAGAGTGAGAATCGAGGAAAGAAGTGGTACTTTTCACTCCTTACCAATCTTGTGGATGTGGCAATGGCTAATGCACATGCTCTGTACAGTCTTTCTGATTTGAAGCCAAAAATTTGAAGAAAAAAGTTGACAGTTAACCGAGGTTAACCGAGGGATGCGTCGACAACAGGAGGAGCCAGGTCGTAAACCTCTCCCTCTCTTTGTGTACTGGCAGGAACCAGAGGTGGCTTGGAAGAAACGGAACTCAATGGTAAGTGACTTCAAAGACTACTTATGTAATCATCATTTTCAAGAAACAAGAGAGAAGCAAGAAAAATAGTAGTTGTAGTAGTAGTTAGTAAATGTTTCATCAACCAAGAGCGTTGCGAATTTCGATCTAATTTGTATCTAAATTTTCTTCAGTGTAGTAAATGACCTTTTAACCAGTCAAAATATTTTTTTTAATTATCACCTGACAAATCCAGTCAATATGATATCACACATGTGCAAATTAAAGTTCCAATTAACAAGTGTGAAATAATAAAGCGTGCTTACCACAGAGCGTACAGCCGGACAACTGTTAACGTATTAGCATTGTTAATTGCGTGAGTGTCGAAGGCAGCAACGAAGTTGAAGGAACGAACTCACAGACCCGATGATGATTTTACGCTACTGTCAATCTGACGGGGCGGTTACCATCACGATATTATCCAAATAAAATCAAGTCATATTATATCGAATGAAAGCAAAACTTGTCGGTCCGACTATCTTCCCGTCCGCTTGCTCGTCCGTCCATCTATTCGTTCGTCTGTCTGTTCGTCCGTCCGTCTGTCTGCTCGTCCGTCCGTCCGTCCGTCCGTCCGTCCGTCTGTCTGCTCGTCCGTCCGTCCGTCCGTCCGTCTGCTCGTCCGTCCGTCCGTCCGTCCGTCCGTCCGTCCGTCCGTCCGTCCGTCCGTCCGTCCGTCCGTCCGTCCGTCCTCGTCCGTCCGTCCGTCCGTCCGTCCGTCTGCTCGTCCGTCCGTCCGTCCGTCCGTCCGTCCGTCCGTCCGTCTGCTCGTCCGTCCGTCCGTCCGTCTGCTCGCCAGTCCGTCTGCTCGTCAGTCCGTCTGCTCGTCAGTCCGTCTGCTCGTCAGTCCGTCTGCTCGTCAGTCCGTCTGCTCGTCAGTCCGTCTGCTCGTCAGTCCGTCTGCTCGTCAGTCCGTCATCAACGCTAGCGGCTAATCCGTTCAGACATTTTCTCCAAAATGTATATTCCCCAATCAATCTGACTAATGTCGCGACCCCTTGAATTTGAAACCGATATTTTAATTGTCGCGGGAAATTTACAAGAAGCCCATGGGACATTTTGAAAAAGAATGTCTCCATCGTTGTTGATTACATTTTCTTGTTGAATAGTATGAAGGATGTTTAAGAGAATGGCGCGGGTCTTATTTTCGTTGAAACTGATTTTCCGAAAATTTCAAAAATTCAAAATTTTTTCGGAGTCTTCCTTAAACTATAATTACGAAGATAGAAATTTTTCACTTACTGTAATCTGTTCCTTAAATACAGATTTTGTGCGAGCTGTTTTAGAAAAAGTGCGTGCTGTTATAGCCACACTAGTTGTTAATGTCTTCAAAATTATGACTGAACGGCATCGGTTCTCAGCACACAGCTGTACGATATTATGAGAATCAAAGTATTGTCGATGTCATGCGCCCATAATTTCAACGACTTTTAAAAATAATAATATTATTTAAGTATGAAAAAATCTCATTTTGAGTGTAAGGTAGTACTTTATACCCCTATACAGGTTTTTCAATACAATACTTAATTTTTTGAATAAGAAATTAACATCCAAAAAGGACTCAAAAACTCTGCAAGGTGTCTGTGACAGATGTTATAATAATAATAATAATAATAATAATAATAATAATAATAATAATAATAATAATAATTATTATTATTATTATTATTTCATAATCGCTCTGAAAATTTGTAACCCTTACTTATTTAAATATTTTAAATATAACCAAGGGGGAGATGATGTTTCAACGTTGCAAAAACTTCTACCTCCTGAAATATGGAGTGGCTATTGCTGTGTTCAACTGATTTCATCTGTTGGTGACTGAATTCAGCAGAGGCAGGGTAGCGATGTAATGTTTGGAAAATGCGGGGTAAAGAAAACAAAATAGAGCGCAATGGCGGGTGGCCACCGGCGAGATCACAGGTGGTCGGAAGGTAGCAGTCGGCTCTGGCGGCTGCGGTAGTGGGCGGAGCCTGAGGAGCTGAGCTGAGTGGAAGGAGGTTGGAAATAGAGTAGGTGCGGTTGGGAGCGCGAAAGGAATAAGAGGGGTGGAGGGGACGGAACGAAAGCTAGGGCAGGGTCGGGCACGGATGGGAGCCGTGGCGGAAGTGGGAAGGAAGCGGAGACGGCGGCGGCGGAGAACGGCGGCGGCGGAGACAGCGGCGGCGGGACGGCGGCGGCGGAGACGGCGGCGGCGGGAACGGCGGCGGCGGAGACAGCGGCAGCGGAAGACGGCGGCAGCAGAGACGGTGGCGGAACGGCGGCGGAGACGGCGGCGGGGACGGCGGCGGGGACAGTGGTAGGGACAGTGGCGGGGACGGGAGGAAGCGGGAACGATAACGGCGAGGCGGCGCGGGGCCGCGTGTGAACGCTCGCGTTTTCCAGCTGCCCCTCCGCGCGGTCGGAGAGCAGCAGAGCAGAGTGGCTCCGCCCTTGACATTTCCTAGAAAGGTCTTCAGTGCCGGAGCGCGCCGTGCCGTGCCGCGCCGGTTGCCGGGCGAGTGCCAGCGGCCCGCGCGGGGACACCGCGCGTTCACGCTTACGCCCACCCATATTGAAAAGAAGCGAGTGGTTTGTTAGGTATTTGATAACGGAGATATTCGAGAGGGTTGTTAAAACACACTTGCAGAATTCGGGTTCCGAGTGAATTGGCCATAAAAGATTTTTGGCAGAAATGCTACTGTTGATTAAATGCAAAGTAATGTGACATATATTGTAATCGATATTTTTAGGAATATTGTAGTAAGTGAAGAAATTCGTTCTACAAACAATCGTAGTGATGACTAGAAAGGCTAGAAGAAGAATTAACTCTCTAATTCATTTAAGGGAATTATCAAAATGTTTAAAGGCGTCGGCCATAGCCAAGGCTCTTAACCAATTCTTTGGCATCAAGAGCTCGCTAAACGTGTATTATGTCTTCACAACGTATTCAACGTGTTCAACAGGAAGTAATTTACTATAATACGATTTATCCACATTCGGATATCAGGACCCTACAATGCCCGATTTTCTGAAGAAAAATCGCCACTTTCTTTCTGCAATATTTCAATAATTTCGTTACTACGTAAGGTGTAGTAAAGCGAGAAACTAAAAAGACTTGTTAATAAAATCATAATTTCAATTTACCACATAATCATGGTACATAGAGAATTGACGACCAATATTTGGTACCGATTGTATACAAGCCTCCTGAGACCTCGTTTGAAAGCTTTGGGAACCCGTTTAAATAAAAATGTGTTCAAGTTTATTTACTCATTGGAATTGTAATGTAAAGATAAAGAAATGCTTGTAAATGTAAAATGTAGTTTATTTTTTGTTGTTTTTATTAATTCTTTTTTTAAATTAGCTTTTAATAAGTAATCTTCTTTGAAAATGTAGACTTCTGCTGCCGGCATCTGCAAGTACTTGCAAGTCCGGAAAACCCCGTGCCCTAGGCACAATTGCCATAATTCACCCGTAGCACCGCGACCTTCCTCAGGTCGAGACGCAGTTTGAAAGAATGTAGTAATACGACGACCGAAACGTTGCCAACTGTGCATAGTACGCGGCGTCTCCGGCAAGCCAATGCTACCATAATTTAATAGTTTTTGTTTAATTTCTTCCCATAATGCTCGTCTTTGTCTTTTTAATCTATCAATTTCATTCTGCATCCACGAGCAGTTACTGCCCACACATATATTTTACCTTTTCAGAATACACTTGTTCAAACAACTTTTTGGACAATATTTCATTAAAAAACTAAAATGTATGTCTTATTAAAAATAATATTTCATCGGACATAAATATAAATAGTATAATGAATGAACTTTACAATATTTCCTTATTTCCAAGTTCCTGAATACAAGAATAAATCGATAATTTGAAAATCATACCTGCATGTTTATTACGTTAAAACTTCTCTTTTAAAAATATGTTAATTATTTAACTCTGCTAAAAACCATACCATAAGGTACGTCTTCAAATTATATAAATAAAATGGTCAATAAATAAACTTTTCAAGTTCATTACACTACAGACGGTAATTTAGTATATTAAGACATTGAACCATCATAAGCCAAGAAAATCTATTCCTCTCAGATTTTAGTAAGAAATATATTTAAAAATATTAATAAAATATTAATCTTACTAATGGTAAGCAATGTACGAGTATACATTAGTTACTTCAACTAGTTATTCACCATCTCAGTATAAAGCTTGCCATTCATAGACATGTAATGTCTATGATGACACCATGTGCAAGTAACCAAACACTATTCTCAAAATCTTATTCTGATATGTGGCAACAAAACCATCATTGCGTAGGGTCAAATTTGAGTTAGAGTAGTACTTTCACTGTGCATTTGTGCATTTTGCTGAATACATACAAGTATCTTTCTTTAGGTAGACATAATTAGTTGTGAGTGTTAAGAAGTACTGCGGTAATATGTCTGAAACCGTTGCGAAGACCAACCTTATATTACTTTTTCAAATTCAGCAGTTCAAGTTCTGCGGTGTGTATGCTCTGAAAATGAATAATACAAACAAACTAGAACCTTTACTTTTATCTGCATCTAGTTCGAATTCATACTATTTAATCTACAAAAATAATTATGTAAGATAATAAAAATACGTAATAATCAGTAATAGTTATATTAAATAATTTGAAATTTATATATATTTCTACTAAAAACTGAGACAACTGATTAACAACTTTTGAGAACAAAAGCTTTTTATTATCATGTTAATGGTAATTCAGGTATATTGATGAACTATTTTGTATCTGAGAACTGTGTGAACTGTTGCTTTCATTAGTCCTGTATTAGTACATGTTACAGCCGCGAGGTGGAAGTGTCCCCCACCTGCTGGAACTTGCGATCCGGCACAGACCTACATGTCGCATTGCGGAGATTTTCACTCTCCAGGATTCTCTGCCAGCAAAGCACTGCCACAGCCAGAACAGGCTCTTAAGCTTTTGACTGATTGCTCGGCGGTATAGAGGATTTACTCCAAGAAAGGACCATTTTATCAAGTCGGGAAACAAAATGAACGTCATGCAGGCCGATGATATTGCAAGAGATAGTGATGAAACCATTTACAAATGAGATATCTGTAAACGAACGCACTGGCAAAAAGAGTGCATGGAAGTCACTTGCAGTGGCCAACCAGTATCTGTCATAGCGGTCCCATCTTATAGTAATGCCTCTATGGTAAACTGCGTTTAAGTGTAAGAGAGTACGTACGCAAAGAGAAAGGATGGGGTAAGGATCAGGAAGGGATAATCACGCGCGGTCATTGGTCCGTTTGTTAAGGGAGATTAATGTATTTCGTTGAATGATGGAAGTAACATAAACAGAGTACTCAAGAAGGACTACAGAAACTTAAGAAATCTGTGCTGATTACTTAACTACCTCTCCATTTTCTCGTGTGTCACTTGTATAGGCGTGATATACATTCGGATACAGATGTTCCTTTTGAATGTCATATTCGACAAGAAAAACACACAAGAAAACATATTAGTGCCTTCATAATTCGAGAGTATTTATTGAATGTTCTCTCCCATCAAGGTCGTGCGTCATCATAAGCAAGGTAGGCAGCAGCTAAAGAAATAATTGGGCGGTATATCATACCCACTCAATGATCTCTCAATATGATTAAAGAGAAACTCGTTCGCAATAACAATAATTGAAGACCATTGGCACACTAGCGGCACGATACATGTGCAGCGAATGTTAGCCGACGAGATTTTCGAAGTGGGAGGAGACCATAATAACGCTTTGCTCAATACGGCGAACCCGTCGCTAACACCCAACGAACCACCTTGAATGACGCGCATTCCTCTGGTGCCGGATTTCTTTGACCACAGATAAAATACCACAGGTTCGCCCGAAGTGGTGATTCTAAACCGACCATGACGCGTGCTATTGTGAGATAGAGATTTTGAATTAAACAAATTGTGCGTCCCACGCCCGTAATTTTTCACTTTAAGCGATCAAGATAGTGCGTAAACAAGTTCCTTGATGGACTCGGAAGGGGCACGTGGGTTGTGGACTTGCAGGGAAGTGCTGTCGTGGGCGCGCAATTGGTGGCCATTCCTTTCCTGCTTAGAATGGGCGGGAGACTTTTCGCACCTCGTCATTAGTCAGAACCATCAGATGATGGACGGTGGACAGTGTCTACCCTTCGGGAGATATAGGCGTAAATTCGGAAAGGGGAGGAGAGGCAAGAGAAGGTCATACATCCTTCCTCAAAATTTTATTGAAATATTACAATTATGTAAAGGGCACAGGGAAACAACTGTTACTACTGCAGCGACTCTGACCCACATTTGCTTGATTGATGATTCCGGGCGTGTCAACTGCTATGGTCATTAGTACCGAAAGTGTATTGTTTTCTCCTCTGGAGGTGATCGCCCTGCTGGTGAGGTCTGGCGCCGACCCACCACCAGTTAGCGGGGTTTTCCCAAAGCAGGACCCTCCCACCAGCGGGGCTCTCCCCAACACGCTCTAAGTTCCCTTCCGGCCTCCCGGAAACTGTGGTAGTGTAATGCATGTAAGAGTGTGTAAGTAAGAGAGAGGAGAGGACAAGGAGGAGAAAGGAAAGATCGCGCGCGGTCCGTGGCCCGTTTGTTAGGGTACTGCTACGCAGTCACCTGGTGTTGATCGGAGAAACCACGGAAACTACCGATCAGAGCAGGCGGCCGCTACAATTCTCCTCCAGACTGACCGGAAAGTCGTAGGTTTCGGTACAGACAGGGGTAGAATTTTCTACATCAGTTAAATATGCCGACTTCAGCTATGTCGACTTCATCCACTATCTGGAGGCGAAATCTAGAAGACGGCTTCTCTGATCGGTAGTTTTTGGTGGTTTCTCTGATCAATAACAGGCCGGAACAGTACTGGAACGAATAGATCACGGGCTACGTGCGATCTTTCCTTCCCCTTCCTTACCCCTTGTTTACATTTACACACACATTTGTAGCCACTACCCTACCACACATGTCGGGAGATAAAAGTTCTGGCTGGGGCATTGCTTTCATAGGTGGGGGCACCTCGAGAAGTAAAACTTGCAAGCGGACGAATAGAAGGGCCGCCGGATCTCTCGTTCACAAGGGGAGGAACATCCACTTATCCAAAGAAATATCTTGCTCAACATGTACACAAGTAATGACCGTAAAAGTTGATGCGGCTGGCAACATCAATCACTGAAAATAAAGACGATTCTTAATTCGAATTACAAGAAGATACCAAAAAAGCTCTAATTATCGAAAATTTGCGCTTGCATGTGCCACATTTCCTTCTGCGACCATCGCGTATCTTTTGTTGATCTAGCTTGTAATGAGCCGATTCGATTCGCCTGATAGTTTCTTTCCCGCCCATCTCAGTTCCTCGTTGCACAGCCGCATAACAAAAATTTTGGATAAGGTCGTGGAAAATCAACATGAAAATCTAGTAAAAGCAATTTACATAGTTAAAAATAACCGAAAAAGTACTTGAAATCGAAGTTGAATTTTGATCGAGGAAAAAAAATTAAAATTCGCATGAAAAATGGTGTCATTGTTGCATTTTCAGTAATAAATGTTTCTACACAAAATTTTGCTACCTTATATAAAAATTCCATATAATTTTATTTCGTACCTTGTAATAATGCTTTGTGATATCTACATTCAAAATCACATATTGAATGAATACAAATACACAATGTCTATCATTGATATGTGTGTAATTAATTCTATATTGATTGTTATTCACTTCCACAATCTAATAGCGTTTTCCATTCACCGCACTGGTGCGCACCCAGTGCGCACTCAGGGCAGCTTTCGTGTTCCATTCGACCGCTAGGGCGCACCAGTGCAAAGAAGCGCATATTCCGTTGGCACATCGACACAGAACCAGAGTGCACTTGGGGCACTCTAACTTGCGCTGACAATCGCATCAGTGCAGTCTAGTGCACCGGGCCATTGTGAGGTTAGGTGCGGAAGTTATCCATGCTGATTTCGATTCGTGGTGAAATTGTGAAGGCAACTGGGAATCTTCTGTCACGCAGGGATACTTCGAATGATGAAGTATAGTATGTTTTGCAAGAAATGTCTTAAGGCTAAATGCACCGAAAAATACTTATAGGAAAATCAATAGATCGCAGCACTATCAATACGAATTTACTAGATCGATAACGTCTGAACAAATTGTCCGATTTTCGATCTGTAAACGGCTTTGGACTCCTTTTTAAAATAGAATTCACGCTACGATGCCGTTTTTTCAAAAATATTTCCAAAAAAAATTTAAATGATTTCTCATAGTTCCGGGAAGAAATTAAAAAATGTGGGCTTATAGCGCGATGACGACGTGCTTCCTGAATCCAACGCCGTGTCAACCATGCAAATCGGATGAATAGGAGCGGCGTAAAGTGAAATTTCGAAAAAGTACCTGACCCCCCCCCCCCAGTTGTGTGTCACCCGACCCTTTTGAGGGCTCCCTCGACGCGGCCGAACGGCCAAACCCGGCGCGGCGGCAGCCAAACCTGGCGGCGGCCTGCGACACGGGAGGAGGCCGTGCTCACAGGCAGGCAAGCCGGGCAGTCAGTGTATGGTTTCGTCCCTTTCAATCTCAATATATTTTTCTTCACTTATCAAACTAGTGATGCTGTAACACAACCAAACGGTCTCATATCATCTGTAATAGTCGAATAAAACTATATATCTTGTTCACATATTTCCGTCTTCATACCATCAAAAAGTTATTTGAGGCACTACTCAAAATATCAATTCCGATTTGGAAACTGATTTCAAAACGAAAATTGAACTAATTGTGTAGATATCACCAATATTCCATGTCCTAACATCTTAGTTTACATACATTTTACTTCTAAGATCTTCCGTTATCATTCCACTACCAGAAAGAATGAGCCGAAATTACGCAAGAGCTCTTTTATCCTGCGACTCGATTTTTGATCTCAAAACGGCGTTTGTCTCCTTGATAGACTTCACCTGATGAATCTGTTTTCCTGAGTAAAATTTTAAAATTACTTTCGTACTTTCGGACAAAATTGAAGAAGTGGTAAAATAGCGCGCAGGCGAGATGCATCCTGAATCCAACACTGTAACAAACATTAAAATCTAATATTAAGAATCGTGACATGTCCCAGCTTACTTAGTAAGTTATATTGATATAAAATGATTCTGTTATATTTGTATAAACTTGAAGATTGGAAAAAGTAATTCCCGGCGCGTCATTTTGACGCTGGAACTACGTAAATGATAATGCAATAGGATGTGTGTAAATCATTGCATTGTTACATACACACACACACACACACACACAAACACAAACACAAAAACACAAACACAAACACAAACAACACAAACACAAACACAAACACAAACACAAACACAAACAGCAAAATACAACACAAACAATAAGCCACACTTACCACGTGTTTGCTGGATACTGCTGGTAAAGTGTTGGAACGTATCATCTGCAGACGGATTGAAGCCTACACGGAGGGACCACAGGGACTGTCTGATGATCAGTATGGCTTCAGGAAGGCGAGATCCACAGTGGATGCAATTAGGGTCGTCATCGATATCGCACGCAAGGCCATTGAGGGCAAACGATGGCGAAGAGGCGCAAAGAAGTATTGCGCTATTGTTACCCTCGACGTCAGGAACGCATTCAATACGGCAAGGTGGAGTGCCATACTTGCTGCCTTAAAAAACCTGGGAGTTCCGACTTACATCATGAAGATAGTTCGAAGCTACTTTGAGGAAAGGACTTCATTTTACGAAACTGAGACCGGAATAAAGACCTATGGGATCTCGGGTGGTGTTCCGCAAGGCTCAGTACTTGGCCCGCTGTTGTGGAATACTATGTATGACTCCGTTTTGAAGCTCCAGCTGCCAGAAGGTGCTAGAGCTATTGGGTTTGCTGATGATGTTGCGGTGGTAGTCGTCGGCAAATATACTGAAGAGGTCATGCAGGTTGCCAACGAGGCTGTGGCGACGATCCGGCGGTGGCTATGGTCGGTGGGGCTCCAGATGGCCGAGCATAAAACGGAGGCAGTGCTGGTGACAAGCAGGAAAGTGAGAGAGGGCATTACTCTTAATGTTGGGGGTAGTAAAATAGCCTCCCAGCAGTCTCTGAGATACTTAGGTGTCCAGATTGACGCGAGACTGCATTTCGACGAGCACTTACGTATAGTATCCGAGAAAGCGTCTCGCATGGCCTCTGCCTTGGCACGAATTATGCCTAACGTCGGGGGACCAAGGCAAAGTAGCCGGAGACTGCTGTCTAGCGTAGTGAACTCTATGCTGCTCTACGCAGCCCCCATTTGGGCTGATGCCTTTGGGGTCCGGACGTACGCCCGCGGTGCGAAGTCAGTTTACAGAAGGTCCGCCTTGAGGGTGGCCCGGGCGTTTCGCACGGTCTCGTATGACGCTGTGTGTGTGATAGCAGGCATGCCCCCTATAGATCTTATGGCACAAGGGCCAGGCTGTACAAGCGAGAGGGAGCTACAAATAGCGTCACCAGGAAGGAAGAGAGGGAGGTGACAATGGCTCAGTGGCAAGAACGATGGACCCTATCATCCACTGGCAGATGGACATTTCGCCTTATCCCAGACGTATTGAAGTGGTCCCAAAGAAAACACGGTGATGTTGATTATTATTTGACCCAGTTGTTAACAGGGCACGGGTGCTATCGAGCATATCAATTCTGTTTCCGGTTGGACGATGACTCCTTATGTCCAACCTGTGATTCAGTGGTTGAAGATGTAGAGCACGTGTTCTTTGATTGTCCACGCTTCGCTGAAGAGAGGGAAGAACTCCACCGATTCCTCCTGCAGGTAGTGACTCCTGATACCATCATCACTAGGATGCTGGTGTCCCAGGAGAATTGGAGAGCGGTAGCTACCTACGCTGCAAAAATTTTAAAGAAGCTTCGGATAGAAGAAAAATTTCGAAGGAGTATCCCGTGAAATTAGTTAGCCTAGAGCGTGAAGCCGATCTTCCCCTCCCGTGATGCAATGCCTGACGGCGGTCCCGCGGGTAGGGAATAGGAAGTATGGGAGTGTTTTTTAATGGGTAGGCACAGAATAGCTGTGAATCCTACACGCTGCGGAGTGCGGGCTCCGCAGTGTCTTTTGAAGATTTTTCACTTCCTACGCAAAAACACACACACACACACACACACACACACACACATATATATATATATATATATATATATATATATATATATATATATATATATATATATATTTAATGCATTAAATTGTCATGAAAGCAATATAACTTTAACCCTTAGACAGGAACACCACACTAGAAGACGAATATCTGTCTATGAGGGGGATAAATTATGTTTTGTTATACAGGTCGGCAACTTTTACATTTCTACATTAAGATTCCATTTTTCTAAACATCGTACACGCTTATCAATAACATTTAATCGGGTAGCTATTAAATTTATAAGATTTATATACTACTAGTAAAACGTAGCATACCAGTCACTGATAAACCTCATATTAGGGAATCAGAATGCAAACGTATTAAATCGGCGATCCTCATCTAGGTGTCGAGAATAGGGATGCAACATTGATGTTGATATTTTCAAAACAGATTTTGTATAGACACATGAACATATTTCGTAAAAAAATGAAACATTTATGAAACCTGATGTTTATTATCGATGTGCTTGATGAGTTGTTGTGAATGAAAAGAACCGATAATCACAATTTTATAAAAAAGTTAAAATATGAAATAATATTGCATTATACCACTGTCACTTCATGTGTTCGAATAAAGCTTCATTCTATCAACTTGACACGACTAACGCACTGGGTTTACGAAAAATTGCATTTCTGGTATTATTTTGAAGAGCGACAAAATTTGTTTTTTGTAAAGTCTGGAGCGACAAATTCCTATGGTGTTATTTTTTATTTATGTCTGTAATTTGTTGGTTTTCTTGCGTTTGCGATGCTAACTTGACACGACTTCCGGCACGTGTTTGCGAAAAAATTGCATTTCTGGTAATATTTGAAGAGCGACAAAATTTGTTTTTTGTTAAGTCTGGAGCGACAAATTCCTATGGTGTTATTTTTTATTTATGTCTGTAATTAGTTGGTTTTCTTGCGTTTGCGATGCTAAGTTGATATCAAGTTAGCCGAATCTTAATACCAGGGTCAAATGAAGAGCGACAATTTTGAGCCTAGTTTCAATAATTTTTGAAAACTTTGCGATTCTAACTTTATGGAGGTACCGGGCGGGCGTTCTTTCAGCGCCCACCGCGAAGGGCTAGGCTAAAGTGGCCGTGGGGGAGGGGTTCCGGGATTTCCAAATCCGATATGGCACTGGGACAGTGGTTCTCGAATATCGTTGCGAATGCTCACTCCAAGTTCACTGTGGGAAGGGGGGAGGGGGAAGGGGGAAGGGGGATCAGGTATTTTTTCCGAAATTTCACTTTACGCCGCTCCTATTCATCCGATTTGCATGATTGATACGGCGTTGGATTCAGGAAGCACGTCGTCATCGCGCTATAAGCCCACATTTTTTAATTTCTTCCCGAAACTATGAGAAATCATTAAAAAAAATTTTTGGAAATATTTTTTGAAAAAACGGCATCGTAGCGTGAATTCTATTTTAAAAAGGAGTCCAATGCCGTTTACAGATCGAAAATCGGACAATTTGTTCAGACGTTATCGGTCTAGTAAATTTTGCTTATTTTGGTGCTGCCACGTGGTGGTGGCAAATTGAACTAGTGTCGGTACATTTAGCCTTAAAATAATTTTTGTGACTCGCGAAGTTCGGAAAATCAGTTTGTGTTTTCCTAGAATTTAACCTGGAATAACTTCATGTTAACAAATCCAGTGCTATTAGAAACCAAAGTGTAGGTATGTCTCAATTTCGAAACGTTAATAAAGTGAAAATCAAAATAGTGACACAAAATCATTCAAATATTTGTATCAAGAAATGTTTCTCGCACGCCCATACATATACCAGCGGAAATGCTCATGTTAATATTTTTATGGTTTTCAATAACCAAACAGTTCTGCAGAAGCCTTTCGATTCAAAATATTGTGTACTATATCGATCACTGGCAAATCACGAAAAATGAAATTTCGACACATACGCATTTGAAGTTTTCGTAGTTTTTAGATACAGAAATCACACGTTAATAATTTATGAATTAAAGAGTAAGAATTACCAAAAGACTTCATAAAAATTATAGCGATGATCAGAATTCAAAATTATTATTTTTCGAGTTCCATCAGTGTGACAGACCAAGAACAATCTCATTGCGTACCGCACACGCACTGACTCAGTTCCGGAATCCGTTTCATTCGTAGCTGCCCTTCACGAATGTGGGGCAGCACTGTTGCGGAGCGATGACGT